>LKNJ01002699.1:29223-63495 GCA_002120245.1 Maccullochella peelii | reverse complement strand
CCTTTAGAGGTTTTCCAGGCACGTCCAACTGGTAGGAGGCTCCGGGGTAGACCCAGAACACGCTGGAGGGATTATATATCTCATCTGACCTGGCAACGCCTGGGAATCCCCCAGAAGGAGCTGGAAAGCGTTGCTGGGTAGAGGGACGTCTGGACAACCCTGCTTAGCCTGCTGCCACCGCGACCCAGCCCCGGATAAGCGGAAGAAAATGGAGGGATGGATGGATGGATGGAAATGCTACAATGATCTGTTCAAAGTTCATCTATTACTTTAACTTTGCAAAAGTTTTTTTCAAAGTTAGTGCATTGTGTGATATTAGCATTACACAGATTTTTTATCCATACTCTCCACAAAGGGGGTGGCTGTGGCACAGAGGGTAGTGTGGTTGTCCATGTGTTCGATCCCAGCTCCTCCTGTCCACATGCCGAAGTGTCCTTGGGCAAGACACTGAACCCCAGTTGCCCCCGGTGGAGGCCAGCATGGCAGCTGTGTCCCCATTGGTGTGTGAATGTGAGTGTGATTGGGTGAATTAGACTACTGTTAAAAGCTTAGATTACTGTACAGCGCTTTGGGAACCGTTTCAATGGTTGAAAAGCGCTATATAAGTAAAAGTCCATTTACCATTCCACAAAGGCCAGTTCAGACCAAAGATTTGCGATGAGACGAAACCGTTTTAGAAAATTGCGGGGAAAAGTTGCAGTGGTGTGAACTGGCCCGTCTCGACCCTCTCGTTTTTTATGTTTTCGCCATTTCATCAACACTAGAAATGCAACTGTAGCAAGTAACTCACTATCACTATCCTCATTCATATTTTAAGACACTACAAATTATATGCAGCTATAAAAGAAGCCTGAAAAGCCAGCAGTTAGAACTGAAGTACAGAGAGTCGTTGCTATGGAAACGATACACAATGTCTTGTCAAGTTGCACTGGTTTCAGAATGTTGCAAACCAGCGCATTGCAAGTAGTTGGAAGTTTCAACTCGTCTCGTCGCGAGTCTTTGGTCTGAACTGGGCTTAATACTCCATCAAACCATCAGACAGTTATAGCCACACACAGTGCTTGGCACAGTACATTGAGACAGGGAGGTCTGGAGGCAGGTACTGTATATGTATGTGTGAAAATCTGCCGGTGTGTGTGTGTCTGCTGTGTGTCGGTGTGTGTGAAAGAGCAACCTGCTTAATATCTATGGCTGGGTGTCTGAAATCAATATCACAATTTTAATGTATGCAAAGAGAACAGCACTACACTTCCTACTGTACTGGATGTTGCTGCTGCTGCAGGCATGACTTGTTAGTTGTGTAGCCTTCACTATAGCTCCATGTTCAATGATAACTATGTCTTGTCTATAGAACTTGTATATCACAACATCCCTAGTCATAACATTTCAACTAAACCAAAGCAAAGCAAAAAGTCACCACTCTCCTGACCAGAACAGAGAGCTTTCAGATTCTCAGAGTCAGTCTGTGTGAAGCACTGAAAAAGCTGCCAACTGACAGCAGCTTCTCTTTGGGCCTGCTGTAGAGGAAGACGTATGGTAATTTGACCCTTTGCTAACTTCCCTTTGGGCTTCACAACAAGAGAAAACAAGTTTAGAGTACACTGCCTACTGTAGTTTATTCTCAGTGTCTGTCTCCTCACTTCTCTCTCTGTCTGTGGACTCGACTGCATTCAGTACAACAGTTGGATGATGACACTGTCGCTGATAATCATTAAAAAAATGATAAATGATATGAATGATAAAAAAAAACTTGTATTACTCATTTCTGATTAATTTATTACTCTGCAGTCTTTGTCACTGCTATCTTGACTGTTACTACAGACATATGCTATGTAACCTGTCAGTGATGAACTTCACACAATCCCACCCACAAAGCTGGACGTTCCACCAGTGGGAACTGAAGCTCAGGTTTCTGCAGTGACACAGTGTGAGCAACAGTTTTATCACTTTACTTATTACTCCCCGGAAAATGAAACTCTTCACAGATACCAGAGACATTGTCTTAAAAACACATTTCAAATGTATCATTTTTCATTTTATTATTAAATACAAGCAACACTTTTAGACATTTGTGATTAGGCTGACACAATCAAATATTTTTGGATTGTAAATGCATCAATAGTTCAGCATCTTCAAAATCTTTAAATGTCATATATATGAACATAAGTCTCCACTAAACTGCTGGATTGTACAACTAGTTTTATACTATGGCGGTTTGATCCCCGACTCCTCCTGTCCACATGTCGAAGTGTCCTTGGGCAAGACACTGAACCCTAAGTTGCTCCCGATGGAGGCCAGCACCTTGCCTGACAGCTCCATCCCCATCGGTGTGTGAATGTGTGTGTGAATGGGTGAATGAGACCAATCTGTTAAGCGCTTTGGGAACTATTAGCAATGGGCAATATAAGTGAAATCCATTTACCATATTAAACATTTTATAATATGTGTGGAATCTGATCAAAATACCTAATTACAATGATTTAAATTCAAGGGATTCTTATAGACAACCGATTAAATATTGGTCAGCTCTATAATAAATACTTTGTGTAAGCTGTCACTCACCAAACATAACTGCATTAGTCTTAGCAATAGCAATAGTTGCATAAAATGTCAGCAAGATAACAATATTTTAATGTTCACTACCACTGTACAATAATTTCATGACCGTAATTTATGTAAAGCCACTTTTTCCACAAACAGAGTTGTTACCACAACTTCTAATTTAGTACTTCTACAGTGGTAGCCATGGTAACACTAGTCTGTGTTCGGTTTCCTGATTGTCCTCACCTGCTCCCATTTACACACCTGTCCCTGATTCCCTCGTCAGTCTCTTCCCCATTCATACCGGTCTTTTCTCTTTGTTGCCTGTCGGTTAATTGTCCTGTGTTGGATGTGTTCTGTGTACTATGTGCCATGTGCCATGTGCTCAAGTTCCGTGTTCTCATGTTGGCTTTTTTCCCTCGTGCTTCTGTCTCCCAAACCTGGACCTACCGGAGGTCCATTGCCTGTCTACTTGCTTGTTTGCCTATTTTCTTGCCCTCCCCATACCTGCGACTAAGTGTTAAATAAATTGTTTAACTGTTCACGTCTCCTGGTCTATCTGCACTTGGGTCCTTTTCCCTGCTGAGGTCCGCTGCCTCGTAACATATGGAACTGTCACCACAACTACTATAGTACTCCTGCAGAACTGTTACCATGGTTACCACTGTTATACTAATGCATTTGGGGGATATTTGATGCAGCTCATCAAATACCCCCCACCCCCACCCCACACACACACACACAATGCACAAAGTGGTGGCAGTGAGTGGCGCTGATATGATTGATTAAGTCTTTTAGAGTAAGCTAATCCCACTCAGTGGCTAATGGTTTACAACACCAGATGGGCTGCTTTCACTCCTTCTCCATCTCACACACACAAATACAGACACACAAAAACAACCCTAAGTAAAGGTCATAGAAAATAAAGGCAAAGTAACATGAAAGGTCAGAAAGAAAGGGGCACACAAAGAAAAAAGGAAATCTTCTTTTTAGTGAGCAAAATGAACTCCTTTTAGACTTGACAAAGAGGCACAGAGGTGATGTTTTGAAGCAGCCAGGAAGCTTTTACAGCCTCATAGATCTACACACTTAACACATTATGAAGTCCTAATACAGTGCAATATTATAACAGAGTCGTTATAATGTTGCAAAGACTACTATGAATAATTTAAGAAGATTTTTATAGAGCTGAATCTATAAATCCCCCCCCCCCAAAAAAAAAAAAATTAGAAAATCATCACCACATGAATCTGTTCATGTAGGCTGAACCTCTATTCTATTAGAGGCTTCAGCTGTATAAGTCTCTCCATTCACGTGGATGTGGTATATAAACAGGATTACACTCAGGGATGAAAGAAAGTGATTGGGTGAGTAGATTTTTAGTTGGNGTCGTTATAATGTTGCAAAGACTACTATGAATAATTTAAGAAGATTTTTATAGAGCTGAATCTATAAATCCCCCCCCCCCCAAAAAAAAAAAAATTAAAAAATCATCACCACATGAATCTGTTCATGTAGGCTGAACCTCTATTCTATTAGAGGCTTCAGCTGTATAAGTCTCTCCATTCACGTGGATGTGGTATATAAACAGGATTACACTCAGGGATGAAAGAAAGTGATTGGGTGAGTAGATTTTTAGTTGGCTAACTCATGGCTTAATCTGTACTAATGAGGTGCAGGCTAGCCTCTACAGCACAATGGAGACTAAATTACGCCATTATTGCTAATGCAACTTGTGTGTGTGTGTGTGTGTTTTACTGTGTTGGATTTGATGGAATTATGAAACATTTCTACATGTTTTGGCTGTTGCACCATAAAATGAATGGCCCTGTTAAACAGGATGTTGAAATAAAAGTGTATGTTGATTTCCTGTTGTCCTCTCTGTGCTCAGTCTCTCGGTCTTAAACATCTTGTTTTCCCTAGCTCTCTCTTCCTCTCCTTCTCCCCATTCTCCCAGACAACTGAGTTAATCTGATTAAAGTAGCGGCTGTCTGTGATTCTGAACAACAACAGCAGCCTGCTAAACAGCAGATTAGCATCATTACATCATGAATTATGCAAGCTACAGAAACACAGCAAGAGAAGGTGCGCTGGGAGACAACAATAAAATGGATAAAAAACAACAACACTTCTTAAGCCCCATTCAGGATTAATTTTAGGGGGTGAGATGGGTAATAAAATATTTCCCTCCACCTTTGTAATAAAAGTCAACCGCACAGCATTTTACCTACTGACTTACACAGGAGCTAGTTCTCTAATAGACACTAATATGCCGCAGGAAAACCATGTACCCTTCATCACCAGCGGACTTAGTATTATTTTTAATATGAGTATTATTTATTAATAATTCTGCAGCTGTAATTGATTTCTTTGCACAGACAGTTGCAAACTACTTAAACGTCTCGCCTCTGAATGTGGATTAGCTTGTGTTTTTACAGGAAGAAAGAGACTGGTATCTACAGCAGGGTTAATACATGAAGCTCATTATCAAATGAGTTCAGCTATATAAAGTCAGACCAGCAGGGACAGAATCACATGTAACAGCCCATTTGATGAGTTTGCAGGGTCTGGGTCTTGTAAAGTTTACCTTTACTCTTTCCTTCATTGTATGAGCTGACTGATGTTGACGAGCGATCCATCAGATATACAGATTCTGTACTGAAAGAAACTTCAGGTTGGTTCCTTTCCTCATTACATAAACTGTCCAGACCATCAGTGATCAACTTTCACTAAGAACACGATCAATTGACTGTTATAACTATCAATCATGAATGTAATTTTTCCATAGACTATTACTTGGGTTTACCCCACAAGAGTTGCTGTACTTTCAGATTATCTTTACCTGTTCATCTTAAACAAAGACTGTTTGCCGGCCATGCACAGTCCATCTCCTCCATTGCTTCATTAGTTACTTTAAGACTAGTTAAAAGTGTCATAATGGTTGCTACAGCGCAGAATATAATCATTTTTTCACAGAAAACGTAATGGAGTTTAGATTAAGGAACTGTCAGGCTGTGATAGGATGACAGTGTGGGCTGAGGAAAATACTGGCCTATAGGATAAGCTACAAGTACAAAACTGTGTGGCTATGTTTCATTATGATGATTAAACACAATTCAGATTCTATGATAAGCACCATCCTACATGCGCATCTAACTTTGGAAGGGTATGTGAGGCTTCTTTATGCAGACACACTGTAAATGACAGATCACTCCAGCACCATATGACTTGACCATGTTTGAGCTGCACAAAGACATCAGACAAACCCTGTAGACTATTGTGTGTGGAGACTAGACTCTCTTGCTTTCCCTGAAGAATGAATCAACATACAACATTATCAATAAATAATTAGATCATGTCATTTGACTGTAGTTATAAATACTGAATGATTTTTGCTGCTGCTAGAGTGCTCTAAGATTCTTTCCCCACAGAAATCCAGCCATTAGTGTGATTTTTTTCTCTTTAAATACACTGTTCTGGCTTTGTCCGTGTTGAGTGGGTTCATATGAACGTGCTCATAGCTGAAATCCTAATTTAGCAAGCTGACATCCAGCTTTGTGAGACCTGTTAACTGCCATTGTGAGGTTTTGTAGAGTAATTTATTACAAAGACACATTGACTGTACTGAACTGGCTGGAAAAAAACATTACTTGGTACCCACTGTACAAATACTTGGCATCTAGTAACAGAGCTGTCTCTTAGATCTAGAGAGTATGTAACATGAATTTAAAACTAACATACAAAGACTTTTCTTGGTCCTATGATCAAGAAATGATGATGACATACTGCACTGGGAAGCCATACTGTCAATTAACACAGCCTACTATGAAGTATGGTTTGAAAAGAAAGCCTAAATTGGTTAATCTTCTGTTACTACAATTAATCTTCTGGTTTCTGTGCGTCTTGCAGAGTACCCTTTAACAAGAAACCTCAACTCTTTCAACTGAACTCAAGGTCCACTTGCTTGTTCCAGAATTTCAATCATACTTGTATCAACAGATAGCTGGCAAGCTCAGTTTAAAGCCAACATGGAAAAGAAGGCCTAAAAGTTCTCAGAATAATGTAAAGTTTCAACATCTACAGTTCTGTGACAACTGACCAAACTCCATCTGATGATGAAAACAGTGTAATACTGTCAAAAGCTCCAAAACAAGCGAGTGAGTGGACCTTTAGTTGAGATGAGATTTGTTTTGTCAACTGCTGTTTCCAAGGTGAAGAATGAATGTGTCAAACCTAACAGAATAAGGATTTATCCCTACAATTCAGGCCGTGTTCCCCATTCCTAGATATGGCAAACTCTGAAGTGGTGGGTTTGCAATGTCTAATGCCGTCTCTGTTCCGTCTCTCTTTGCCTACCTAGACAGCAGTGTCTAATGAAGTAGACATCCCCCAGAAAGAAAGCCCCAACACAGCCTACTCAGAGGAAGAACTGCATAAGAAAAAATCAGGCAGGCAGAGAATCATCAGGTGACGTTGTGTATGAAGAATAAACCACGTTTGATGTGGAGAACAAAGGCCTTCCCTGCAGCTGTGCACAGCCCCTGGCTCTCACACACACACACACACACACACACACACACACACACACACACACACACACACACACACACACACACACAACAGCAGCCAATGCTCGAAAGCAGGGAATGACAGCCAACAGGTAGAGCAGTCTAGCACAGAGAAAAGTCTATTTTCCTCCAAAGCTGTTCTATGGGTTCCAGTGAGTGGTTAAGAGAAATAGGTGTAGAGGTTCAGAATGTTTCCTACATTTTCTTCTTTATGATACATTTTCTCTCTATTGCATCCCAACTCATCTTACCTTTCTTGGTTATGATAATGCGGAGCAGCGGGTTGGCTGACGAGACGGCTTTGTGGAAGTTGTCGTCATTGTTGATTGGAAGGAGGTCTCCGTGGACGTCAGCGTATCCCAGCAGCACGTCGACACCAGGGATGTGATGGATGGTCTGGAGGAGGCGGTAGAACTCCTGGAAGCCACCCGGGCCATTCCTCTTCAGAGCAAAGCGCCGGTACTCTGCCTCAAACTGAAGAAGACAATGAACACAAACGTCAAGTGGTGTTTCCCCCTCGGATATTTCACAGTTTAGGATGGGAGAGGATCAACAAACTAGATTACAATCACCGTTTACATGTTCTGTTGGCCTTTTAAATGTGTGTCTGGCTGCTACCACCACTGACATCAAAGAAGGAAGGACTCTCAGATACATACAATCTAACATTACAATAATATCATGTAACGGCATCATTTACTCTTAAAGAGTTGCCTTTAACACTATCTGTTAGAGCAGGAAATTCCTCTTTGTAGAGTGTCTGTAACCATGTTTATTTCTTTTTTTATATCAATACAATGGTTGGGTGATGATGGTATATACCATGAGACAGTAGAAATGTGTCCACCGGTAGAGATTTGGTAATACTGTTTCCTCCATAGGAGCTATCCCTTATTGTCTCTGCTATATATTCGGGGCAGGCTATGTAGCAAATCAGGGCTGTATTCTCACATGATCTTGCAATCTCACGAATCCAGCTGCTTCGCAAGGTAACGTGATTTGGGCAGCAGGACTGCTTACGACAGTTGGTGGTGGTAATGCAACTCTAAGCTGGTTTGCCAACCACTGCAGAAGAAGAGGGGGACAAGAAAATATGGAGCATGAAGTATGGTATGGTTATTATAAACCATTTCTTAATTGAATTTACAGAACAATTACTGTAACGTGATATGTAATGACACCCTTAAATACAAATATAACTGAAGGACACCACCAGTTTGAGTGACAAAATAAAAGGTCAATTTGGCTCACAATTTTTTCTCCCACATTCATGCATAAGTCATATGGAATGACTTGAAAATTGAAGTCATACATTCTTATTGTTTCAATGTTAAGTAAATATCCCATTTTATCATGTATCCTGGCTCAGAGCACCATTCAGTAAGCAGAAAGCCATCACTGGACAGACTGAAAAAAGGTTTCCTTATGTACATACCAGCAACATTCAAAGTTGACATAACATCTGGGTTGCCCACTTTCAGGCTCTGTCTCACGCTCTCACACTGCCAGAATAAATCTCATGCCAAACAAGAGGAAGCCACATATATGAACAATATAGCTCTAGCTTTAAAGGGTCAGTTCACCCAAATTACTGTTTTTTCTCTTATCTCTTTCCATTCATGCAGATTTATTTATGATTTTATTTGTCTAGGTTTTTATCTGTCTTTTGATTTTCTTCCTCCACCCCAAATACAATGGAGGTGAATTTAATTTAATGTGTGCGCTCACAGTATTAAAAAAGCATTTTAAAAAATTAAACAGCAACAACTCTTTCTAGAGTCACTGCCCAAAACAATGGAGGTGAATGGATGTCTATAAAATGCATCAAATACTGACATTTGAGAAGCTGGAAGCAGAAAGTAAGTCAATAAACATACCTAACGACACGTTTTCAATATACAGTCAAATACAACTTTCCACAATCAAATACAAAGTTTAGATCTAAATAATCAAAGTTCTTCCAGTGGTATTGCCAAATTGCTACCTGAGTTACTATACTTTTTTCCAATACCTTTGCATTACTTTACGAAATATAACAAACAAACTGAAGCATGTACTGATGGGAGGTGTAGGTGTCCTCACTCAAAACAAAGCTTTCACTGGGGGCACCAAGGAATTTAAGGGGCAGTTTGAGTCCTGCAGACGAGAAGACATTTCCAAACACTTTCTTTTTCACTCTAAAGCCTGAAAAAAATTAACTGGTTGATAAAAAAATGATAGTCTATTTAAGTGTTTCACTTTCTCCTCTATCTAATCTAATTACCATGCTTTGTTTTACCTGTTTTCACAACCATGCCATACTCACTACAGTGTGGTTTAAGGTATTGGAGATTTTCAGTATGTTTTCAGTGAATCTTTAAGCATTCTTTTCAGCATGTCTACAAACAGTACAGAGAAGAAACATAACATAGGTGAGCCTTGTAGCATACCTCATCTGGATGTAATTGTGGTGGTGGTGAAATACTTGACATCAGGGCCTAAAGCATACTTGTGCCACAGCCCACATTTTTGAAACTTTAAATACATTTCCTCTTGGCACATGCCACGTGACTGAAAATCCTGCAGTGCTATGGTAAATATTGGGTTATACCATTGGTGGAATTTCAAACTGTAGTGCTGCATGGGTTGTAGGTTAGAGCTTGGGGCATAATGGGGAAAAGTTAGGCCTGAGTCCAATATGTCATACATTCAGATCTGTATCCTGAGCCTGTCAAGAAACCTAGGATTTGACCCTTCATACTAAATGGTCTCACAGTTGCATTTGGTGGAAAAGGCTCTGCTTAGTTAAATCAAAAATACCAACGCTGAACACACAGGGGGAGGTTGGGGTGGTGGAGGGAACTGTAGCAGCAAATGGTGCTGACACCAAGGTATCAGCAGTAATAAATATGATTGGATGTTACAAGCAGCTGATGAATGAGCCACTGATGGTGAAGCATGAATGAAACAGCTGATGCTAATCAGCTAATGCAAGCACAACTCAATACTAGACTCAGTACTAGACTCTGCAGTAGACTTTCAGATTGTCACGGTACATGTTAAGGAGCAGCAGAGCAGCAGGAGAAGGACCCAAATGCAGACATACGCGGAGGTGGAAGCCGTTCAAAGGTTTATTATTCCTCACTTTTAGTACAGGCACTTTTAGTACAGGCAGGTAGGCAAGTCAGTGAACACAGGAACATGTAAACTCAAGGCGCACAGAACGCAGGACACATCCAACATGGCGACACTGAACACATGACATCAGACACTGACCCGACAGAGTACAAAGGAAAAGGACAGGCATAAGTAGGGAAAGGCTAACGAGGGGAATCAGGCACAGGTGAGTAACAGGGAACAGGTGAAAACACTCAAGAGCAGAGACACGAGGGCAGGAACACACTGGAAACATGAGACAAGACCAAACTTCAAAATAAAACAGGAACCAACAAAGAGTCCACATCATGACACAGATATCAGTAGTACATGATATAAAGCTAGCAAGACACTGGTATTTTCTTTGTTTGAAAATATGCAAGAGTGATACACTCTTAATCCTGGACCACCAGCTGTGCTTAAGGGGACACAAAGGGTGCAGCTGCACCCTGGCCCACCGCAGCAATTGGTGAACAGTAACACGGTTACGCAGTGCACAGTAAACAAAATGCACAACAATACAATACAATTAAGAATGACGTTGTCATTATGGGTTATAGTTAAGGTTAGCATGATTGTACCTCAGCATAGGTAAACTAGAATTACCACCCCGCAGTGGTATGCCTCCGCCAACCAGTCAAGTTTACATCCATATCTGTTCAGACTCATATAATACACGTAGTGAATACTTGGAAGGAAATGAATGAAAAGGTATAAAGTAAATGTGAATGTTAACTGATTAATGAAGGATGTTCATAGATAATGGCCAAAAAAGTGTTTTTCCAGGACATTATGTCGTCATAGTGAAGTTGACCTTTGACCTTTTGGGTAAAAAAATGTCATCACTTGTCATGTCATAATTATGGCATCAGTTCAAGTTATGGCCAAAAACATGTTTGGCCATTTTGAGGTCACAGTGATCTTTGACCTTTGAGTCAAAAGTGTTACCAATTCATTGTCCGAAATTGTGAAATATGGTCATCAATTCTTGAGTTATGCCCAAAAATGTGTTTTGTGAGGTCACACTGACCTAATCAGTTCATCCCTGAGTCCAAGTGGATGTTTGTCCTTTCAGGTGATAACACTTCCATTGTTCTCTGGAGCTGGCAGGACAGGTACTGCATGTATGCTCCATATACCAACTATGGTTTACAGGACACTGTGTGCACTCTCAGAGTGTTTCACTATTTCACAAACCCAGTAACTGATCCATTCTTGTGTGCTATGCTCTGTCAAAATAGGCACACAGCCTTAAGGTATATTCGGGATATGTAACTCACATAGTTCCATTCTAAACTTCCCTCTAAATCACAGAACTCCCTCTGGATTACCCAGCATCATCAATCCTCATCCAGAAATGCCTGGAAGGATGGTGGGATGCATCAACAACATGATGCACAGTGCAGTGCAGAGACATGCTTCTAATTGTTTTGGTAAGGTGTGATTGTACCGGGACACGAGACATGTTATTTTGGGTGGGGAGATGCATACTGCTAATTCCAAAACTGGAAACACTTTAGTCTAGTTAAATGGATTATTTTAGGGAAAGGCATAAACCTTTATGTAGGCTAATTATGTAAATGGCTTAACCAGACTATTGCCTAAACTCACTGTTGTTGTAAAAGGAGCCATTATTAGCGCTACAATGGAACAGTAGCAACCTGTATAACTCAGATTATCATGAAAACACAGCCTGATAGGAAAGCAAATTAAGGAATCCACCAATCATGCCTATTCTGAATATGAATCACCAGTGTGATAGGCTACGGATCAATTCCTATTAACAATGTTGCATTAACATACACAGCAACCACAAGCTGTGAAAATGTAATCAGCCACATGACAGTATGACACTATTAGTACCCGGATGGTGTACTCATAACGGTCAGAAAGTTGAGTGTGGAACGTTGCACACTTCTCACCCTCAGTGGTCGCCATCTTGGCTACGTAGTGGAAAGGAAGACACCACCAATGTATGGAAAAGGCAGCTGCGGTTACGATTATTACAACTAAAAGTAAAAGTTCACGTTCATTTTTAATCAAATTTAATTTTAGTCAAATGAGCAAACTTGCTGGCAGACATTTTGGCGATAATGCTCCGCCCGGTGGCACTTTGCCATTAAGAAGAATAAGAAGCGGCCAAATGTTGCGATCGTCATTTCCAGTAAGTGCAGGACAGCGGTGTTCGATTTGAGACAACACTACCCTGTCGAAATTCACGCACTACACAAGTAAGTACATAGTGTACGCAGTGTACTGCATGTAAGTGTACTAACGGAAGTACGCGATTTGAGACACAACAACAGTCTCTCTCAACTCAGACTTGACTTCAGTGTGAGACTTGTCTTGAGAATGGTGGCTGAATTCCACTAATCAAACACGTCAGAAAGTTGTGAAAAACTGTGATATCAAAATTGCTGCTATGTAGGCTCATAGGGCCAGATGTACTAAGAAAATGGTGCAGCGCAAATGTGCTTGATTCCAAAATATTTACTTCAGCCACCACTCAACTCCACTTGAGAAAAAGTATTACTGTCAAATAATATTACAATTTCTAAGTCTGAAAAAGTTTTGGAATATGACACAAAATATACATAAGCCGCAGGGTGCAGCAGGTGGAGGTGGAGGTGGTGTTGGTACAGCTGATGTCTCACTAAAATACTGAGGTAAATGCAGCCAAGCACGCATTGTAATGTCTCATCTTATCAATGTGCGGCTTACCTGTAGTGATTTCACAGGTCATTGTCCGTCAGGTTTTAAGTTAACTTAAATGAACGTGAACCATAACGCCTCGTCCATTGTTTGCTATTACAAAACAATCGGATTCCATGATCATTGATAATTATTGCTCTATTTGTGTGTAAATTGTGCGACCTTAATAAATGTATGCAGGCACATGCAATAAGGAAAGAGATGCACCTTGCACAGCACATGCTAAAATTACTTTTAAACTGTACAAAGACTGCAGCCTAGTGCAACTGCATCACAAATACACTACATGTGTCTGGGGCAGAATGCGTTATCATATACAGGTACTGGCAAGCAATGAAAATGATGACAGCTGATGGACAGTTAAGTCTGTAAAAGAAAGACACAGCAACAGGCAGAAACTAAAACAGGACATTCTGCACATTATTCACAGTATTAAAACATACACACACAGCTTACTACAGTGTTTTCCAATATAATGGCCTTATTGGGGTTTAAATGGTTTGAATAGCAATTTGTTATAGAGTCTTGCATCATGTTTTATGTGTACGTTAATATGTACAATAAAATAAAACAATGTTTTCACATAACCTCAGTATGATTTGAATAGTAAAAAGAAAAAGGAAAAGAGTAAATGCCCCGCACTAATGGTCTTGTTTGTTCTTAGTGTCATCAGTCACATTCACAATATAAAAGTAAAATAAGGATCTGTATCAGGCCGATCCGGGCATGTTTGAATGGATCGTATCAGCTAAAATAAACCTGATCAAATGCTGATCTTTCTTTACTGTACTCTACCACGTTTTGTCCACCTCCGCCTGCTGGTGTTGCAAATTCCAAAGGAATTGCCAATTATTTTGATAATCAATTAATCGTTTCAGTCACTTTTCAAGCTAAAATTTCACCATTTTTTTGACATTTTATAGACTAAATGATTAAATCGTGAAAACAATCTGCAGATTAATCAAAAATGAAAAGAATTGTTAGCTGCAGCCCTATTTCTGATCAAGGACCAGGACAGCCATTTGACATATCTGACAGGCACGAAAGAGAGAGTGAGACAGACACTGAGGCAGAGAGAGCGAGAGACACAGAGAGAAAGACAGAGACAGAGACAACCGTTGGCGGCTCAGATTATACACATCTAAGAAGGCCCATACCTGACAGAATGTCAGAGAAAAAAGTGACTGTGTGTGTGTGTGTGGGTGTGTGTGTGTGTGTAGTTTCTGGTGTCTCTCCTTATTCCAAGCTTAGTGAAAAGGGTATTGATGAAGTAATTCCCTTCAAATCCTGAAAACTTTGCCCTCAGATGGTAATCATCAAAGTGTTGAAAGGTGACCATCTCAATCAGATCAGTGATTTTTTTTTCATTATTTCAGTCAATTCTTTATATGTTTATCACAATCATTGCGTCTGCATGGTTTCTGAAAATGCACATAACATTGACTTAGACCAGTACAGCAGCTGCATGACAGAGTCAATACAGGCCTGCATTGCTTTTGGCTCAAACTAAACTGTGGTCCTTTTGGAAGAGAATGAGCAGGGGTCAAGAGGCACTCCGCCTACTACCACCTCCAGTTTCAGTATGTACCGCGGCTTTAACATGGCACTTAGCTGATAAACACAATAATATATTGAGTGAATGTCAATGACTCTTCCTACAACTGGTTCAGCAACTAGTTGCCAACTAGTAGTACTGGCAACATCTAATACTGCGAGCCCATGATTTAGTAAGTGAGTGCACGAGTTAGTACGTGGTCACATTTGGGCTTTTTTTAGCCATGGGTGGCAGGTAGTCAAGCAGGTTGTACCTTGGCAGCCATATTTAAAAGTCTTTCTTTTTTAAGATACAGCAGCTGCACAGAGCTTACATGTACTGTAAGCTTTACATGCGCCTCAGTGCAAGACATTGTTAACAAAACACTTACAGTACTGCATGATTGCCCTAAAGCTGAAAAACATCATGACATGTTTCTATGATAATTATTATGAGTTTAAATGAGAAGCCTCTTTCATTTTTCACCACAGAGTTGTGTTATGAACCTACAGTTAAGATTCTGATTCAAACGTCCAAAAATGCCTGTAAAGGTATATCATAAAAAATACTTTAAAGGACAATGCCAAGTTTGAACTCTCCTGCATACATGCTGTCCACTTTAAGATTTTATTTTTTCCCAGCTATTGCCGTTAAACCGTCTAACACTGATTATCTATAGGTTCAAATAAAGTAGGTTAAAATGAAGATTCTGAATACTGACGGCATAGTAGGCTATCTTTTGATTCAAGTGTATATTAACTTAATATTATATGAAAATTAAAACTCCTTTGGTGTCAACACAGTTATCTGTCACCATTATGTTTTGTATGTAATGAAAGTACCGTATTATCCTTATGAAGTTAGGACTGTCAGACACGCCTATTTCCTATTAGTGGAAAATTAGCCTCCCCAAATGGAAATACTCTAAGTACCATTACTTCAAAACTGTAGGCTACAGTACAGTAACTGCGTACATGTAGTCACAAAGTAAACCTTAACACCTACTGTAGCCGAGGGCTAACATGCACCAGCACCGATACTGATACTAACAAAGTAATACAGTATTACAGTAACACAGCCTAACGGGACAAGATGAAGAGACACTGAAACATAGTAGAGAGAGGAGGAAGAGATTGCGGAGGCTGGATAGCAGAATCCAGTGTTATGACACAGAGGGGGGAAAGGACGGAGTAAATGCGGAATTAAACTGAGCGGAGGTCGACAGCAGGCTCGGGTCTGGTAGCCTGTAGACGCACCCAGGCCGCCTGCCAGCTGCACCCCACTCGCTTTTCATTAACACTGATTATTTTCCCTGAATTACCAGCGTCGAACAGTAAAACGTAGGCTGCTTGTCGGCTTGTATATCGGAGAGCGAAAGAGAGAGACATCACGCATCTTATGAACGGCAGCGCAAGGTTATGTCGGTGTTGTTGTGAGTGGTAGCATCAACCAGACCCCGTATCATGTCATTGCCACTAAAATTAACAGTCAGACATCCCCATTTGCCCACCACTCACTTTGCTCTTGACCTCCACCACGGTGTCGGTGAGTTTTAACGGCGTCCGCTGCTGCTGCTGCTGTCTTGACATTCTGCTCCCCGGTTGGCTGGTTGGCTGAGACACTGCGGATAAAACCATCCACCGGAATTATGCTTGTTGTTTCCTCCTCTGTCCTCGGGTAAAAGAAAATCTAATTCATAACATAAAGCAGGCGGTGAGAGCCGAAGCGGTCCTTTCACCTGTCTCTTAATGTTCTGTTGTCCTGCGACACTCGGTGTAGGAACAGCCAGCTCTCGCGACTGTGTTTGTGTCTCGTGCAGTCCTGAGCCAGCGCGCACTGTTATCATTCGCTTACGACACTGACACAAAAACACACACACACACACACACACAGCGCTCGCGACAGGTGGACTCCGGTAAATCCAGTATGGGATGTGCGGTGCCAGTGAAACCCGTCCTCCTCCTCTAACCTGACGAGACGAGACTGGAGGACACAACAGAGGGGGCGGGACATGACGCTGGAGTGACATGACACCACAACACTGGCCTACTGTTATACGCTCTTAATACTGATATTGTGACTACTACTAGCGTACTTATTTCCCACTGTTGTGCTACTATTTACATGAGTAGGCTAACCTACCAGCAGCACTTTTGCTGCTGCCACAACTCTTAGCTACAAGTAGCCTACTGGAAAGCTACTTAATATTACCCCTCCCGATATCATTGCTTTGGTAATGCTGCTTGTTGCAGGGCCATCCTTAGCCTTTTTGAGGTCCCAAGCAGAATTTGACAACCATACCCAGAAGTGAACAAAACCGTAACCCACCCAATTTCTGTTCTCATATTTCCCATTCATGGGATGGAAAGAGTAGCCTACTAGAATATCTTACTCAAGTAAAAACAATTACCCTAAAGAAATGTTACTCAAGTCAAAGTAAAATTTACTGTATTATTAAGAGGATACTTAAATGATAGGCCTACTGTTGGGCCACCATTCTAGGGGGGGAGCCAGTATTAAAGGCGGCTGAATAACCAAACAGGTGTCATGCAAGCCCCCAGGGAGTACACCAGGCTTACGTACATCAACTTCCCAGTACGAACACTTAAATAGCCCTTAAATCATTATGTCCCAAAAGTTGTAAAACTCACTAATAGCCGAATCAAGAGTTATAGAGTCACTGCCATTCATGTGAGTGAGCCAGAGACCGATCGGTTGGGAGGTGGGGTTAAAGGAATGTGTAAGCTATGTGGAATATCCGGGTAATTTTATACCTGGAACTTTTTTGGCTACATGCGCCACTGAGCAACTTTCATAGGAATGAACGGGGTCGCTGTATTCACTGTATCCAATTCATGTATGTGATGTATAAAAAGAAGTACGGGTTGGTTATCTCGTATCTCCCGAGATAACGGCATTAAAAAATAATAATTGCAAGCACAGCCGTTCTCCGTACAGATAACCTCTGCAAATACTACAAATCACAGGAGCCCAGCTAATAATAGTCCACTGTGAACAGGGCTTAACTCAAGTAGCCTTAGCATTGGAATAGCATTCATGGAATTATAAGCTGTTGTCTGAGATCTTCTCCCCAGCAGGGCTGTGGTACATGCCATTACCTGTGACCTTTGGCTCATGTTCCTGTTATGCCCTTTCGTTCTCTTAGATCTTGTCAGTGTGATAACAGAGATGCAAAACTGTCAGTTGGGAGAGGTACACACTCTGCTTTAATCCAGGAGATGCTCCATTCCACTGTTCTCTCTCAGTCTCATAGTTTGCAGATAGTTTGGTCAAATATTTATCACGGTTGATCGCATTGAACAAACAGTAACATTTAGTCACTCCCTGCATCTCAGTTCATCACACTGATGACATAATATCAGGTATAGAAACACATAGAAATATACATTGTGCGTGTTTTATTTGAGCTTTTCACCTATCTATTCTTGCTCCCGCTCAGTTTTTCCTCCTCCCCTCCTCCTCCAGATTTATATCCTGTGCTAACCCGTCCTAATCATTTTCAGTACCAGCCCGTACTGGGGCCAGTGTGTGCGTGCACCATGGCAGGACCCCTACATGCTTATGTAAGAAGCTGTAATTACGAACAACATGTAAGCCTTCCAGATAAGGATGCACTACAAAGAGAAGGAGAGAGCAGAAACTGTTGAGCTCCATCCCTCTTTTCACACTCCTCCTTCTCCGTCCTCACCTCTTCTCTTCTTCCCCTCTCTTCTCTTTGCCTTAACACTCTTCACCTCTTTCGTCTCCTCTTTTGTCCTTGCCCGCCCCCTCTTCTGTCAGTGATGGTGAAATGTAGGAATGTGAGGAGAGTTGGAAAAGGGAGGACTTGGATTGGATTGACAGCTTGATCTCATACAGCAAAGCCAAAACTTTGATGCTTACACACAATTTGTGTGTGTGGTGGTGGGGGGTCCAAAGTCTCCAAAGTCCAAAGTCTCCTCCTTTGGACTTTGGAGAGTTTTTGCACATACAGTGTGTGTGGTTGTTCATTACAGTTTTGACAGTTGATTAATATGAAAAGACAAAAGTGATGATTTTGTGATGGAGCATTACCCGTAGAGGTAAGGGCCCTTTGCTGCATGTTATCTCCTCTCTGTCTCCAGAAGAATGCCCAAAAAAATAATCTTAAAAAAAAGTAAAGTTTGACCTGAGGATGATGACAAAGAGAAGGTATTTTCAAAACGGTTTTATCCCGTGAGATCAGGAGTGTGCTCAGCAAATTTCACACCAGTCTGTCCATTAGATTATGAGATCAAAAGTGAAAAGAGATCAAGCAGAGTTCACATTTTGTCTTGGGCTCGACAATAGAGGAAAGGTCAGTGAGTGTTGAAAATTGAATGGGTTCGTCCTCCAGGGAGCAAGTATGTGCTGAGTAAATCCCATGGCAATCTGCTTGTTAGATTTTAATATTTCTTGTGCACAAGAGGACATTTTGGCCTGATGGTGGTGCTTGCAGAAAGGTCAAGGGGTCACTAGAATGATTATAAATCATCTTCTGAACATCCACAACACATTTCAGGGCAGTCTGACCAGAAGTTGTTGAGCTGTCTTGCTCTGGGCCAAAATGTTGGATGGACAGACCAAATGACCAACCATCTGTCATCACCATGTGAATATATAATATATGTATATGGTCAACAATGTACTGGATGGGCCTTTAAAGGGTTACAATAGCATATTTTTCCAATTCCCTCTGGTGAAATTATTCCATGCAGATAGTCTCTCTGAGATTTCTGCCTCCACCCCAATACAATGGAATTTAGTTTGTGAAAGCATTTGAAGCATTTCAACAACAGCAACCTTTTCCAGGAGCAGTGCCCCCGCACTCAAAATTATCCACATAAACTACTTTCTACTGGAAAAATAGAAATAGAATAACAGGGTCTACTTCTGGAAAGACACACAGCTGTTGATTTTTTGAAATGTCACCAAAGCACAATATGAACTGAAATAATACATCCTGAAATGTCCGGTGCACTGTACCTGATAAGACTTTATAGAGAGATTTAGAATTCCACTTAACTCACAAGAGACCAATTTTTGGGGGGCTTTTTCACCTTTATTGATTTATATCCACCCTTTATGGGGAGGATATGGACAGGAAACCTAGTGAGAGGGGAGGGAGATGACATGACCAGCATGGCCCACAAGATACAGATTAAAGAATGGTCAAAACTGAAACAGCAGAGGCAGAGATATCCTGACTTTTAGTCCCTACTGTAGTATGAGTCCAACTCCAAAAATACTGGAAACACACCTCTAGTTTGTAATTATACAACTGTTTTCACAGACTGAGTAGGACTTCACATGTCTAGTGAACTGACTTTGGCGTGAAAGAATTGGTGGAGTGCCCCTTTGAAGGTGACAGGATACATTCACAATGCACAAAGAGTGGGAGGAATTGGGGGGATCAGTAGGGACCATAGCTAATATTTACCCCAGGCAAAATTAGGTTTTGGCCCCCTTGCAGGTAATCCAGCCCTGACTATAGTACTGCAGTCTGTGTCATAGCACTGAATAATGAATGGATGTTTTACATTTCCCATGTTCCCCATTAAGAGACACTGAAATAGAGCAACCACTGTTCTTACTACCACTAGTCATACACAAATATGTGTGATGAGACAGAGAGGTACTGTATGTACCTACTACTAACCTGCAGCCACACCCAGGAAACCAGCTCAACTCAGTCTTAATGAATTCAAACCTCACTCACACCTCAACTCTATCCCTCTGCGTTCCTGCTTGTTCCTCTGGGTACATGTGAGTGAGAGAGTGAGGCACAGAGAGAGAGAGAGAAGTGTGCATGGGAGCGGGAATGTCAGCTATGTGAACCAGTCAAGTTAGTGAGCCAACCTGTTATTGCTTTTAATCTAATGCTCTTCTCTTCATATGTTATTTCTTGTCTCTCCCTTTTCGCGTCTCATTGTTTTCTTATGTCGCATTTCTTCTCTCCTTTTAATTTTCAAAAGTCTTCATTTCCCTTTTTAAATGTCTCATTACTTCTCCCCTTTTTATCTCTTAAATCTCATCTCTTCTTTATTTCTTCTTTTCTCTCATTTCCCTCTATTATTTTTTTCGCTTCTTTTTTGTCATGTCTCAGCTCTTTTCTCTTTTTCACGTGTCATTTCTTCTTTCTTATTTGTGTCTCATTTGTTCTCTTCTCTTTCGTGTCTCATTTATTTTCTTGTTTTGATATGTCTTCTCTTCCAGCCTTCAACATTCACAAAGTATCTGGATAATGCTATTTTATTTAGTTTTTTCATGTGCTGTGTTTTTGTTCCCTTTAGCCTGTCTTACTGTTATTCTCACTCCACATTTGTCTTCACTTGTCTGAAGCTGATATTTACAGTCCCTGCTCAGAATGGAAACCACGATTCCATTACAAAGACAATATCTGGCATACTTGAGTGAGGTGAGACTTTATGAAGACTTTATTTAGTCCCGTGAGTCACACGCCAGTCTCTGCAAGGTGCCTTGAATGAAGTCCGACTGACGTATGTGCGTCATGTGTGGTATGTCCCAGCCTCCAGTCGTGGTAGGTTTGTTTTGTGTGTCGGGGTGTGACAGGTGGTGACGCTGAAGGACAGGTTTTGATCTGTGTCAGGTGGCTTCATTCATTTCTGGCTGGCCTCCAGTGTAACAATACAGGGTGGATCTCTCGCTCTCTCTCTCTCACTCACACACACACACACACACACACACATTCTGACATACAATGGGATGTGAATTAGGCCTCTTGTCTGCTTGTCACAGTTGGATCTGCATACCAGTGTGTCTGCCTGCACCACATGATTGAATGATGGCTTTATTGGTTGTTTAGAGGAGCAGCCTAAAAATACATTCACAACCCATGTTTATAATCTTTTCTAATATTGAGAACAAATACAACGTGGTATAGACTAGCGTGAGTTTCAATAGTGTCATTCTAATAAGCTCATTAGAATGACACAGTCACAACTCTGATATACAACACCAAACTTTATCCCCCAAACATTTCCATCTATCTTGCTTTCATCATGTCTGTATCAGACTTGTTTCCTGCATTTTATTTTATTTTAGTTTTCCTTATTTTTAGACATAACTGAAAGATGATCATAAAATGATCATATTTACTGTAATTTCACAATTAGCATACAGCTATGGTTTGCTCCAGATCTCATTTGCCCAGTCATGTTTACAATAACCCTGTGGAGCACCTTCTCCCTTGGCAGTACAACTTCAACACAACAGAATACTTAACATTGTTTCCCTGTGCTTTTTACTACAATTTACTGTGTAGTGAGAAGTCATTTATTTAAAGTGCAGATAAAGTGTGAGATACAACTTCTGGGATTTGAAGTTGGCCAGTTTTAAATACAATGCAATATTTAATATGTTGACCCAATGGTGAAAAAAAGGTAGAGTCTCCATTTTTCAGTCTTCTATAACAAATTACTCTATATACTATACTCTTACAACCTCAGTCTAAACACAGTACACTCAGGTCTCTTGGATGGATAATTCTGAGTGAATCTACATCTATTGCTCTTTGGCTGAAATTCCTATTTTTCTCAAACAATTCCTATTTTTGAGAACAAATGTAATCCACTGAACTCAACCAAAATGGTTTCAAATATAATTCCTCATTTGATTCTTTTGTGTTTACTCTAAAGTGTCCCATTTAGAAATCTGAAATGCATCCTTTTGAAGGGGCAACCTAAGCTGACTGGTTCACTTGAATGAGCTGCAAGTGGATGAGTCTCTTTTTCACATTTATCTTTTGACAGAGTTCTCCTTTTTCTCACTTCAATTCTTTTACCTGAGTGTGGATAGCAGACAACTGAATAATCGCTGTATTCGTTTTGATTGGTTAACTCCAATGTTTAAAATGTCAGCAGAAAAACACACACAGCTTTTATAGCACAGTGGCTGAGCTTTTGGAAACCAAGTATTGAGATAAAGCAGTTTGCATTTTACACCTGAGAACACCCGCCGGTCATATGAATCACTCACATTCCATTCAGTCAAAACATGAGTCTGGAATGTTGACGAACTTGTCTGACTTTCTGTCTCTCAAGGCTCTAGGAGCTCAACAACATGTAACCTATAGGCTTCCATAACCTGACCTTGTAAGGACCTTGAGAGTTTTAATGTTTTAAAAAGCAGGACAGATTGAGTCATCTTCATGGTCTGTTTAGTAGACGAGTGAAATATAAGGTTGAAGGAGAGCAATGGACGAATCATTATCATTATCATTTCATGTTTACATGAATATATGACATGAGTTTATGTTGACAGAGAATCAGTGGCACTGCAGTCTGCCGGTGGCCCAAAATAGTGTTTTCTTTTGTTTGTTTTCTGGTTTGCTCCACTGCTCACATTGTGATCCATTCATTTCACCTATAATTTAGTTTGATCTTTTTTTATTTATCCTTGCACTGTTTGGCAGTTTATTGTATTCACATTCCTGCCAGAAGCTGAGAGATCCTCTGGTCCACCCTCTGGTTTCTGACTGCTGACTCCATTTTGACTCAGATTCTGCGCCCCATGATTTACATCCAGTGCCAAGGAAGTGTACCCTTCAGGTAAAAAAATGAAAAGTAAGGGTGTGGAGGTTGGCGTGGTGGATGGTTGTGTTGCATGTCAGACTTTCATGCAGGAGACCAGAATTTGCCTTTTATATCAACTGTAAGTGTTTAAGTTGCCTAGCCCTTAGCTTAAACCAGAGATTATTTGTCATAACCACAATCTTACCTTAACCTTACTGTATACATGTACATACTGTAGTATGTACAAACACACACCAAAAAGTACCCCAAACTCTGACTAAGAATGAACACTGCAAAGGACCACAAAGAATATTAACAAGAGCCACAACGTACAATTTAGTGTGTCTGAAGCCCTCAAAGTCCATCAAAAGTACCAGAAAACAGAAAACAGTTCCCTTCAACAAATACGATGTACTGCAATGTCACCTATGAAGTACAGTCAAGTGCCCCACATTACAAGAAAGGTCCATATACCAGTACAAGTTGAAGGATTTAAGGTTTTTTCTAACAGAACATGTAATCAGTTTAGTTTCACGTCCTACCTCTGTTTCTGTTCTTCTGGGTTCTCTGTGACTATGCTACCCATTTGAAGGTGAGTCTTTTGTGTTCGGCCTTGTTCTGGGGGCAACACAAGGTCTTCACGTGCTCCTGCTTTTAAAATCTATTCTGTTCTTGTTTTAACTTAGAAGGAGACTGTGTTTTCAAAAATAGAATTAGCAAATTGATTCAGAAAGAAGGGAATAAAATATAATAAAAAACTGATACAACATTGAAATGCAACAGTGGAAGTAACTTGTTACAGTAAAAGAAAACTCCATCTTGTGGTCTAATTGTCAGTGATCTTTTTACCCACTGCAGGGTATCATATTACATATGTACAGCATATAATAATTAAGTAAGTAAATGTTCAGTCAAGTTGTCAGATTAGAAATGTCACCAATCGTTTCGGCTGCTGACCACTTAAAATGAAGCAAATTAAAATCAAGCGATATTTACTTAGGTTAGTGCCTTTGAATGGACGTGCATTGGGAATGATTTTTCAGGTTGTTTGATTTGATGGATTCTATAGGCTTAAAGATGTAAGTAAATATATTCTTCTCAAAAGAAACAAAAAAGTGAGAAAAGAAAACATAATTTTGCGTAACAGATTTTGTTGTAACCCCTGACATTGATCTTAGGACCGCTTGTGGGGTCCCGAGCCCCAGGTTGGGAACTACTGGCTCAGAAGCTCTTGTGCCTTTATTATTTTCATCCAGCAGTGGTGAGTCCTCCTTTTCACCTTATACTTAAGTAATTCTCTTGTTATATCTTATTCAGGAAATGTGCAGTTGTTCTATAATTCACTGTCTGTAGAGAAGGATTTCTCTACATGGGATCTTCACTTTTAAATTAACACATAGCTGTGTGCAGAAATAACAACACAATTGATTGAAACCATATGTGATTGGTGGATTTTCCCACTAAAGTTTGGACAACAGTTTGGCAAAGTGGACAAAGAGCTTCATCTCACTCAAATGGGAAAAACGGACATGAACACATGACATGAAAATATACAAACACCGCACGTATGGCACAAATCTTTTCGTGTGACTGGTTGGGAAGAAAGTCAGCTGTAAGAACAGCAGAGGTGCTGCTTCTGTCTGACTAAAAATGTGGATAAACAGCACCATCATGGTGATGAAATGTCATATTACAGCAATGCAATCCTCTGGTTGTTTCACAGCAAACAAGTATGAGAAAAGAATAAAGTTCTATTAATGACAATAAATAGATAAATATGTTGTCTGACAGCAAACACACACTGTTGGGGTGTAAGCTGCTGTCCTGTCTGAATGGAGATTAGTGTGGCCAGTCTTGTTTCAGTGCTATGGCTCTGTTAGCAGACTGTTGTACATTGAAGAACACTCCAGTCCAACTCTAAACTCTTGTCTTTACCTATGAGCAAAAAGGTTTTACTTTGCTCAACATTTAATTTTCAATAAACAAAAATGAATCATTATGAAAAGACCACAAAGGATTATTATTCTTAGAATAAAAAGGAATTAGTCGCACAAAAAGCTCTCAAAACATCAGAGGATTGTTGAAGACCCTTCAATAACTACATGGTCTCTAGAGGAACCCCTTGTATGGGCTGCATCCTGGATCAGGCCCCTGAACTCCTTTTCAAAATGCACTGTTCTCTGGCAACATCTGCTGGTCAATGTGAGCTGTCCTTGCTGTAAGATAGCTGATGCTTGATGGTCTATCGTTACATTTTACGCAACTTTTCAAAACAATCCTTCATGTATGTGACACTGATCTGGAGAGCAAACACTGACCTTAAATCTGTGTGCATTATCCTGCATGATACCTGCAAGGGCCCAGTGGTATGCTGGGCCCCTGTGTGCTCACCCACTGCATTTGACACCACAAGTTAACTTTGGGGGTCACTATCAAGTCAGGGTTATCAGGGCAATGAGTGGATGTAGCCTATCTCCCATTAACTGGTATATATTATTGCTTCTCAACTGAGTTCACTCAAGCTTAAAAGTTACTGATGAAGTGAAGGAAGGACGAGGGGATCACTTAAAGTAGATCGCCTCCACCGGCATCTGTGAACGGGCTGCAATGGCTGCAACGTAATCCTTGTGGGCAAGTCCGTCCACTTAAAGTGCTTGTTTTTGCCACTGACAGGCTGAGACTGTTATTCGAAGTGTCTGACACCATTATGGAAAGGATTCATACAGAGACAGACCGTTTGTTAAAGAGTAACATCCTTTCGTCTTCCTGCAACAACTCAACCCTCTCGCGAGATTTCAGAGCGAGACTTTCTGTTTCTGGTTGAACAAAAAGGATCTCCAATCCACCTAAACCTGTCAGTCAGTCTAGGGATGAATGAGGACAGCGATGGCAAAGACACACAGATCAGTTGTAATCATGATCCTAATCATTTTTCTTCTCATCCACATTATCACATTGATCATGAACATCATAACATCATAACACCAACCATCATCCTCATTATCATCATTACCACCATGGACCATCAGCATAGTAATTATCATCCTTGGCCTCTCCAGAGGTTCTTCTCTACCCCTTCCCTCCACTTGGTGGCAGCAGCAACACACAGATGAACCAGCACTGAGCAGCACTGACCATGATTGCAATGCAGCATCACTGCCACCATGAGGAGACATTGTCTCACTTGTCAAGTGAAAGAAGATGACTCTGTTTTTTATGTCTGTACACACTTTCTATGAGCACTGGCATAAAGATTAGTATTATTGTGTGTCATGTTACATCTTCTTAGTATGGCTTTGTGATACTCACTGTAGGTTACCATACAAAGCCTGGTATACTATCAAGTCTTCTATTGTTCTATATAAGCTGCTGTTTGGCGAGACAAGTACAGTATTGACCACTTTAGGGAGGTGAAGTAAACCTGTAGCATGTTACATCGTCAGAAAATAACAGCTGCTAGTCCTGACGGATCTGTTTCATGGGAGTCAAAACATCAGTCACTTCCTGTCCATATTCTTTGGAGACTCAGTCACAGTGTTTTCAGTCCTGTCTGCTGATGGAACCACACAGAATGAATGAAAATAAACTGCTGGTTCTGAAAAGGAGTTCTTTTTTTTCCTCCCACCCTCCACAGACAGCAGGTGAAAAGCCTAACATGGATGTAGACCAAATCATCTTGTCATATTGATTCAACAGCCTTTTGCTTCAGTGAATACTAAAAGCTCTCCAGCTCCTCGCTGTAAACAGGAATAGAATCCAGGCTACATTTATCAGAGGCTATAACCTTGTTTTCTGCTTTCAATATGTCCCGTGTTAACATTTCTTCACATCCACAATAGCTGGGAAGTTCAATTTCTCAACTGAAATCAGATCATAGAAAAAAGATGGAGAAAGATTATGAGGACATCCACTGTGCTGCTGATGCCCATGAAGAAGCACAGTCTCAAAGTAGATAGGAGTTCAAGCTCTTGTACACAACACTAGAAACAAGAATATTGTTTCCTTGAAGAAGCGCTGACAATTATTTCTGCACCATATGCATCATAGTGTTTGTCATAAACATATACAACAGAAACAGTAATTGCATGCTTTACAACATGTGCTGTCATTTCAGGGGGAATCAGCTTTCATTAAAACGATGAGCAACATTTTAACATATCAACATGTTTAAGTTGGTCTGAAAATATTGTATTCTGTTTAACTGAAGACTGGCACAAATATGAAGTGAGTCAATGAGCAGGCGGTTTCCATGGCAACCAGCACGCCAGATTTCCGTCAACCGATCTGCCTGTCAAAGCCACGGTTTGAGACTAGTCTCAAAAACTCCACCAACCAATTCAACAAACAGTCTGGTCTTTGGAAAATAAACAAGGCGAGATACATCACTGCTCTGCCTTTTCTCCTGTTGTGAAGTCAGATCTGGCAGATCCCACCTGTTCCCAGTCAGCCAGTCAGTCAGTCAGTGGTCCATCCATCCAGCCATTTTCTTCCGCTTATCCTGGGCTGGGTCGCGGTGACAGCAGGCTAAGCAGGGTTGTCCAGACGTCCCTCTCCCAAGCAACGCTTTCCAGCTCCTCCGGCTGGACCCCAAGGCGCTCCCAGGCCAGATGATATATATAATCCCTCCAGACCTCTGATCAGTCAGTGGTGATTTTAGCATTTAGTAAATTGCTTGTTACATTAGTTTTTAGATATATGTAAACACTAATTAAAAAATAAAAAAACCAATCGGATGTCTTAAGCACTGCAGTGATCACATCCCAAGCTCTCTGGTGCTTGTTAATGTAAATGCAATTAAATTAGATCAATTTGAGGTTTTTTTAAATTGTATCTTTATATTGTATCTGTATTGGTTTACTAAAGCAGCTGAGGGAGTACAACCAAAGCCTTCTCTTCCCAAAGATCAGCTTGTGAGAGAAGGAAGAAGGGGATTTAGAGACAAAGTTGTTACCTCCTTGTCATCTTCCCCTCCTGTACTAACATATTTGTCCTGGTATATGTACCCAGTGAGTATCTTATAAGATGCTCCATATGTACTACATAATTACACTCTAATTTGCAGGCTGTAATTTCCAAGTGCTTCCCAGTTTTCTTTCCCCCCTCACTCTCGTGGCAAGTAAAGCATTGTTAATGTTCTTATGGTTCTGTTTAGGCTCTCGCAGCACTTGGGTGAAGGATGGTGGCCTTGGTTAAATATTGAAAAAGTAAATTGCGATACGAGACAGGAGGTTTACTTTTTCAACCAAACAAGCAACCAACCAGAAGCAGCATCTTCTTGTGGCCTAAACCGAAACATTGACATTAAAACATAATTCAGGCAGCAATTATATTCAAAACGGAGGAGCTTCTGATTTATAATCTTGTTGTTATGTTACAGAGGTTAAGACCTTTGCAAGGCTCTATCAAACCCAGTTGCAGGTTACATTTAATTGAGCTTGTGTGATGCGTTGTGTGAGATAGTAAGATGTGCTACAGTGAAAATGAGCTGGCTCTGACTGCAGGAAGACTGAGGAAGTTTACAGGTACAGCTTGCTGTCACTGGATGACTAGAGGACCTTATCCCCAGCTCAGGGAAGACGATAATGAGACAGAATTATCACTGTTGTCGACAGTCCACAGCATGCTTGGTACCTCTAGGAGCTTTGCATGTTTCATACCAGCACACTGCTCCACACCTGCCCTTTCTGCTTACAGCTAATAGCAGGTTTGTTTGAGCAGAAATATATTTGAAACAGTGGGTTTGCAGAGAAGTTTGCACCGTGCTACAGAGCACTTGACAGCACAAAAGATCTCTAGATCAGTGGCCAAACAATGTGGGCAGTGAATGTTCAAAGCCGTGGTCTAAAGATAAATCTGCATCGGTGGAAGCCAAGACCTCCTCCACAACTAGCCTGCAGCCATGAGCCTAGCTGCACAGCTCTACATACAGCTCCCACATCTCTGCAGCTTCAAGCAGTGCCTCCTCTCTGCTTCGTTCTTCTCCATTCTTCATGGGTGACATCTGGAGGGCACTCATACACACCACCGATTCCTCAACATAGTAAAATGATAAAATTGATTCTTGAAGAAGATGTGCAACAGAATGTCAGCCTCCCTCCTTCCTCTGCCTGTCTTTTCTTCCCTTTGTATTCCTCTGCCTTCTCACTGCTACACAATCTACCCAACACTTCTTTGTCAATTCTTTATTTGATTTTAAGCACTTTTCCCCCCCTGTTTCAAAAGGTTTCTTCTTCTTATTGGTATTGCGGTTCTGAATCCACCCTGTCTCATAAGCTCCCACCTTGGCTGAAGCTCTGGCCGAGCCCTTGTGGACATGTCATGGTCATACATGCGGTGACATGTTTGCCATAATCATGCCAAGTCTGTGAGAGGGCCATCTCTGCCACCATCGTTGTGTGAGTGCAAGGTCCGTGTATCTTTTCTTATTCGCTTTTCCTTTCAGAAACGGGTATTAAAAAACAAAAAACAGGTCCGAAATTTTGTTTTTTGTGGGCTTAAAACAAGAAAAATAAATGTTTTACTGGTTTCACATTGAAGTGGATCAAATTGATTAGAAAACCAAAACAAATCTAATTTATGTTTTTGAGATTTTCTCAGATTTCTGACTTTTCTTCACTGTGCGCTGAAAGTGACCGCTGCACACAGCTCACGGGGGTGTGCAGAGCGGAAAAGTGGAATACTATCAGACATTTGAATGATTTCTGAGGAGATGTAGTGTTCATGGCAGATATTAACCTTTACTGTTCGGATCACCAGTGTTGACAGACAACCTGTAGCCTGCATAATAATCATATAGGCATTATTAGAGGAGAAATATCCCGAGGTATAGGCTACAGTATGCCAAGCATTGTAATGATAATGAAACTCAGCTTCATGTTAAAAGAGTTACACGTCACACATTATCACATCTTTTGAGGGGGAGAAGAGTTTTCCTTATGTATGTTGCCTGTGTGTGTGTGTGTGTGTGTGTGTGTGTGATGATTGGATGATGAATTGGTGGATTACAAACAGAGTTTTGACAAATAGAACTGATTCTCCAAAAGTTGCATCTAGTGGCCACAGTCAGCAAAGCAGCTTCATTAGTAACTGAATTAGTAACAGAAATCCACAAATCTGAAAAAATCTCAAAAGCAGATATTAGATTAGTTTTTTGGTTTTGGTTTTGTAATTCATTTGATTACCCACTTCTATATGAAAACAGTGACACACATTTATTTTTCATTTTTGATGCGAAATTAGTTTTTTTGTTTTTTAATACCCCTTTCTGAAAGGAAAACAGAATGATGAATGATGATGAAAAGATACACGGACCATAAGTGCTGTACATATAAATGCAGTCTGAGGATCTCTGTGAGCTAGTGTTTAAGCTGCTGACACCAAAAATATTCATCCTAGCTGCTTTAAGTTCCAAATTTTCTGTAGGGTTCCGAGTGTAACCCCATGAAGGATTTAGTCTCTTCAGGTCTCCTGGTGTCCTCGACTTTGTCTTCTCTGCAGACAGGGATGGGTGAAAGTGCGGGGAAAGGAAAAAAAGGAGACAAAGATTGGGAAAACAGTTTGGGGACATTAACCCAGCTAAAAGGACAGTCCATCTGGACCAGACTCCGGGTCCTCCTCATCGACTCGATTTCATCTGGCAAACCGCCACAGTGAGGCTCCAGAACACACGCTGATCACTGTCTGCAGCAATGTGTCTGTGCTGGACACCCTGCTGCCAGGGTCCAGTCTGCCTGAGCCTCCGTCCTGGTCCACTGCCTGCCTGACTGGCATCACACCACACCCTTCACCTTCAACAACCAGTGGCTAATGCTCCAGAAAAAACACAGCTTACAGGGTCAGTGGGACCTGCAAACCAAAAGCCACTGAAGGTGATGGACAAGTGTACTGTCCCATAAACGTTTGTTTGTTAAATTCACTGGTAGATCCATTTTCTCTTGATAAAGTATCGATGAGTTCCACAGTGGCTGAGAGGGTCCTGTTTCTGTCAGTGTGGCAGGATGGTCATATGTCTTAATAAGGTGAGTCCCAGGGCGAACGGATGTCTCATACACTGTAAGATTAACAGCTCCTATTCTCAGAGAGGAGCCTCGGATCCATCATCTGTCATAACTGAAATAGTCTTTCATATTGAATAATAATGACTTGTGTGTGTGCTATGACACTATACCTCAAAATTACCAATTAGTATTTCATTATAAAATGAACAATATTAAGCCTCACCAAACATCTCCCCCTTGTGAAGAAAGTTGGAAACATTTCTGTGGTAAAATCAGCAGCTCTTCTTGTAAGACGGCCCGCAGCGACTACACTTCCTGAGAATGCTTGGGAAAAACAGGCTGCTGGCGGCCTTCTACCGCTCCTCCATCGAGAGTGTAGTGGCCTACTGTATCTCAGTGTGGTGCGCCGGCTGTGCAGCAGCAGGCAGGAGAGCTCTCCAGAGGGTCATCAACAGCCTCTGCCCTCCCTGGAAGACATTTCCAGCTCCCGCTGCCTCTGCATGGCCAAAAACAGTCTTCTCATCCTGGACACCACCTGTTTGAACTGTTGCCCTGTGGCAGGTGCTACAGGGCCATCAAAGCACAGACCACCAGACTCAAGGACAGTTTCTTTCCCTGGGCCATAAGCACACTGACACCCCACGTGCACTTTGACTGTCTCTTCCAGGGCAGACCCACTGGATCTAGTGCAATAATTACATAAAAATGTTTACATACAGTTTAAAGTTGTCCATTACAGAGCACCAATGAGTTTAATATTGAATAAATAAATAAGACATTATGGACTAAATGTTATATGAATAAATAGAATAAAATCAATAAATTGTGATATAATTTAAATTTAAATTATTCAAACTCAGTTCATTATGAAATGTAACTGGATGTGATTTGCTTAAAGATGAGGGTGCAGTAACTACTCCACATACTGACATAACATAAATATATAAAATTGGGGGAAATACGATGAAATGCTTAGGAAATACAAAATAAGAATTCTACAGTGGAATAAAACAAACTTCAATAAAACAAGAATAATGAAATAACATTTCATAATAAGCTGTAATTAATGAAATTATTTCTACATTTAGTTCATTTATAAACTATGTAATCTACTTATTCATGTGATTATTTCTTACTTATGTCTTACTTATGTATATTTAATAGTGAATACTTAGGGGGGTCCATAGTTCACAGGCTCCACTATTCCAAAACTGAACTGCCCATCAGTATCATCCCATTGTGACAAACTAGCTAAATGATAACCAGCACACATAGTATGGCATTCTATAGAGAGAGATCCAACCAACTCTTGGCAGTCTCGGACTTTTCTGACATGACACCAGCCAAAAAAAGATGTCCTTCAATAGAAAACTCTCACTTTCTCCATGTCTTAAAAAGTGGTTAAATGGGATACTTTTTATCACCCCACTGAAACAGCTACACTCAGTTACTCCTGAAACACAGGAGAGAGTTTCAGATGATGGGAGACCTTTCCTTGGCTGTCTAGTGGAAAGAACCTGAGGCCATCTGAAATATCTGTGCCCATTTATATTCATGTGTCTGCTTCATATTGATGTTTTATCTGTTTTCTGCCTTTTTAGCCAGATAAAGAGAGACATGTCATTGTTACACCACAGCTGGGAACACTAACTATGCTGTCGCTGTTGTGAGACCCCCCCCCACCCCCACCCCACACACACACACACCACCCCACCCTCCATAAAGACCATGGGAGCATAATTGACTTTTTTTCTGTTCTGTTGTTTTTGTTTTGCTGAGCAGAGAGAAATCCCATTTCAAATTAAAATTGAATGACTCCCTCAAGCCCTGCAACGCACACACACACACACACACACACACACACTCACGTGGTGCCTCTTGATAGTTTGGATAGTGGTTCGGTTGTAGCAAAGCTCCAGGGCCTACAGTGAGTGAAACATGGGGCCTACATTGAGTGTCCATTTATGTGCACAAATAAAACGTGTGTTTGTGTGTGTACGTGTGTGTGTATGTATGTACTACTATTGATGTGAAACTCAGGGCAGGTTTGGGATATGAAGGATGGAGAAACAAATAACATGCGAGGCAGAGCACGGGGACGGTGATGCTGACGTGGCTGAAAAGTAGAAGGCCAGGTTAGACGGGCTGTGGTGTGTATGGAGTGCACAGGTAGAGCTGTAAGAAGCTCAGAGTAGCTAAAGATGATAAAGATGCATTTTTAATTCAGATTGACTGAGACGACACTTGGGTTGCCAATTTAACAACTCTTTCTTTTCCTCTTGATTTTCTATCTAACTGAATGGAGTTTACAAGAGTCAGTTTATTTCTGTGTCTGGCTCCTCTCTATTCAAGATAAGTCTGTTCCACACTCTGTACACCAGCCTGCATAGAAGGCGTGTGAAATTTCATGTCATTCAACTTTGAAAAAAAATCAGAAGAGTGACAGAAGCTGCCTTTCGCAAGTGTGCAGAGTGTACCAACATGACAAAAACAATATATTTTGATTGATTTGCTTATTTGAGTGTCCTGCACCATACCCAGCCCATAATACGGGCTTACAAGACAGCAGCGACAACCTGGATGGCCACAAATTCAAAAACTCAAAACATTCAATTTCCATGACAGAAATGTCTTATGTTGGATTCAGTGGTTTCTGTCTTAGTTGCCAAGAATGTTCTATAAATCTTATTAAGACAAAAATCTGACTCAACACGTCACCTTCAGACAGCCAAAACAAATCAACTGGACTTTTTTAAACAGATGATTCCTCACGTCACTGTGCACGGGGCAGTGGAACATAAAATGAAGTTAATCCTCAACAATACAAAAAAGATCACAAAAAACACATAAACGCTGTTCTTCAGGAACACCTTTATATCTGCCCCCTCAGGTAAGACCGGTAAGATACCAGTCTTTAACTGAGTGTTACAGTGTAAGGGGAGCAGGGGGAAGGACCCAGATGCAGACAGCGGGTGAAGGTACAACAAAGGAAGGTTTTATTAGGGAAAGGCAGGGAGGTAAACCGGGCAGGCAGGTAGGCAGGCAGGAAGTAGACAGGCGGGCAGGCAGGGCAGACAGGTCAGGTAGGTAGGCAGGCAGGCAGGCAGGCAGGGCAGGGCAGGGCAGGCAGGGCAGGTAGACAGGCGGGCAGAACGAGGAGCTTCGACACACAACATGGAGCTACACGCAACATGAACAATGAACCGACGAGGACCAACTGAAAAGGACAGGTA
>LKNJ01002699.1:5274-29217 GCA_002120245.1 Maccullochella peelii | reverse complement strand
AGACAGGCAGACTGGTAAGCAGGCAGGGCAGACAGGTCAGGCAGGTAGGCAAACCGGGCAGGCAGGGCAGGTAGGCAGGTAGACAGGTAAGCAGGCAGGGCAGACAGGTCAGGCAGGTAGGCAAACCAGGCAGAACGAGGAGCTTCGACACACAACATGGAACGACACACAACATGAACAATGAGCCGACGAGGACCAACTGAAAAGGACAGGTATAAATAGGGAAGGCAATGACGAGGGGATGAGACACAGGTGCGGCACAAACACAGGTGAAAACACTGAGGGCTGAGACGAGAGGCGGGAACACGAGACAGAACTTCAAAATAAAAGCACCCAGGGACGAACCATAACACTGAGCACATCTGCTCTCTTTAAATTTAATGTTTCTGTTTTTGGTTCTGTGTTGTAATCTTTGATTTGGACATATCCTCCATCCATTGTTCCTTATGGATCTTTAATAGTTATTGTTGGACTGTATTTATATTACACTGCAAATGATACCTGAAAATAAACTGTAAATCAGACAGTGGCCTCTCTTGACTAAGTATAACTGTGTGCTCTGTCCCAGTTAAAGATCTCTCTGGTCAGCCCTTTCCTCTGGCAACAAGCTGGTTCCTCTATTTCACACCTCTGCTTTACAAGACTGCATGACTCCCATCCCATGTCCCCTTCAATAGCCTACTATGCATTATGCACCCCAAGAAAGCACCTCATGGCTCGACTCTGGAAAGCATTACTGTCAGGGGCAACCTTAAAACCCCACACGCCTACCATTGGATCATATAGTGAAATATATTGTTGCTCTGCTGTACAGGTTACTATATAAAATGTATAATCTGTGTCTTTTCACTGTTAATAGCAAGTGTCCATTGAGTGACCATAATCTCATAATATCCAGCATTTTTGGTGAATGAATCTCTTTACAGCTTTGAACAAAACAGAGAGAACATCCATATAAGTGTATACTGTTTGTCAATGTGTTAGTCAAGAGCATGATTGCTAAACATGTCCCAAGATGCATCATGCCCTTAATGACATATCTGAAACTGCTGCTGCTAGCATGGCTAACAATGTTGAGCTTCAGCATATCTCGTAAATGATTCCATATAGATTCTGATAGCAGCCTGTCCAAGCTCAGTCTTTACTGTTTGAGCTAGAGGCTGTCAGATTTAAAGTTGGTAACCCCAACACTACACACCATTACAGCTAGTTACAGTGCTACTCTCAGTTAATCTTAGTTTGACTTTTGCAATCCTCACACATCATTACACAGTTCCATCTTGCAGGTGCAAATCAGCACAAAGTCACCTGGTGAATTTTTGAGCTGCTTTCCATTGAAAACGCTGAAACATCTATTACTAATACATAAATACATAAAACTTCTATTACTAATACAGCGACTAACAATTATGGATGCACAAATTGGCATTTTTTACCAGTATCCAATACTTTTATTTCATGTTCATTCAGGTTGATACCAATAGCAGTATTTTAAATGTCACTGTTCACATATTTTATAAACCTGCACGGTTATGTCTTGGAAGTCCAGGGCCCCAGAAAGAAAATATACTCACTTTAGATGGGAGAAAAGAAAATGACTCCTGACCTGTAATGTCCTCACACTGTCATTTAACATGTAGCTATATTATTAATCCCTTATGTGTAGCTCTATAGTTAGAAATGATGCATACTGTAGTATTTTCAATATTTTTCTGACACCAATTAGTAATTAGTATGACTATTAAAAATCAAATGACACTAATTTTAACTATGTGAAAAACCTTTAAAACTGTCCACTTTTATCTTGCAAATCTATTGCAAGATGAAGCTGAAGTAGGTCTTCCTTCTAGAACACCATATAAGAGGGCAATCTGAAATAAACTGTCACATCGCTGCTGCACAGATGTTTTTCTGACAAAAGACTGGACCCAAATTTCTCTTAAAGACTTTTACACGATCTGTTTTACCCTCTGCTTTTCTTACAACAAGTCCTCCAAATGAAACGACAAAATATGTTGTTTGTCCATGCCCTCTAGAATGAATCAGCGGGACAATATCATCTGTCTGTGTCTTCCATCACTGTTGATGTGACAACTCTGTGGTTAAGGTTTGCAATTACATGCTGGTCTCAGTTAAAAATACATCATACTTTATAGGCTGATCAATATGTTTAAATGTAAAATCTTAATCTGCAAAGTAACTAGTAACTACAGCTGTCAGATAAATGTATTGGAGCAAAAGAATAAAGAAGTAGAACACACTCAAGTAAAGTACAAGTACCTCAAAATAGTACTCCATTACAGTACTTAAGTGAATGTACTTAGTGACTTTGCACCACTATGCAAACATGCAAACACCACAGTGTTAGTGAGTGAGTTACTTTTCAGTAGGCAAGCTCTTGGTTGACTTTTTGGTGGCGAAGACTCTTTTATGTAAATTGAACATTACTGAGATAAATGTGTGTGTCTGAGGCTGATTACATACTCCTTATGACATGCTGTTCAGACAGTCTGAAAGCAGCGAAAAGCTCCTCTCGTGTTCAGGCAGGGAAGATGTGTCACCCAATTTGTGTAACTTTCCAAAGCGATCAGTCACAGTCACTCCTGCTTTCTCACAGTGACTGACCAGGTGCACACAGGTGTGAAAATGGGCAGAGCTCCAAGCACTCTGCAAAGTCTTTAGTCCACATTCCTCACAGTTCTGCCTCCATCATTGTCTCTGTTCACCTGAACCCAACTGATCTCCTGAAGATGGAGAAAATTAGAAAGAGAAACACAAATAAGGGAGACAGAGACAAAGAGCTTGACCCTCATTTAAGAATAAGTCTGGTGTTATTCTATTCAAACCCATTGGCTCCTACTGAAGACGTAAATCTTTAAAAACAGATCACCCTAAAACAGCTGCTCACAGCTGGTATTTTCATCAAACGTCACTCAAACAGGAGGAATTAGTGCATTTCTTGGGGACTATTTTCAGCGGCGGATTAATCCACATTTGGTGCTAACTTTAGCGAAGTTAAAGCAGTTCAACACAGGTAATCAGTTTGGCGTCATTTAGTTGATGGCTCACATGTAACGTATGCTCTAGTCCAGGTGTTCTCAACCTCTTGTAACTTAATGCCCACTTCTGATTGTTAAAAACATTTCCGAGGACCACCTTCCCAAATAAATGAGAAAAACCCACCACATCCCGGTTGTTTTGTGTTAAAGTGTCTCTGGAGCATCGAAAGCTTCATTTGACAGGATTTTACCACATTCAACACACTGTTTGCACTGCCTGTCACTATGAATCCAAATGTAATGTATTCAGGGTCATATTTCCTCACCACACGCTTTGGAGCTTTTACTAGCTCAGGGTAGTCTCCCACATCACTTTTTCGTTCCCAAATCCATTCCATTTTGTGTCACTGCATCTGCATCAACGTTACGTTAGGGAACGTTAGCTAGCTAACAGTGGCAGAACACATTTTAATGTGACGTTTTTCATTAATGTGAATCCTTGAGCTCATTTAGATATAAAAATCATTAAACTGTTTACATGAGCACAAAGTTCTTCATAGCCTCTTAATTTTGCTCTCAAAGTGCACCAGTTCAATGCATTTAACTGTACTAAATTTTCTTACCCCCCTAGTGGCTCTGAGGTCCACCCACCACAGTCTCACAAAATCCTGTTGGATACACTGCATGGATTGTGGTACCTTACAGTATATGATACAAAAATGAATCAGACATGTATAGGAGAGCTACAGATGTAGAAATACAACAGTGCTAGTCAACTCTGTCTTCTGCATTTGGCCACAATTTCTGATCCACAGCACACCTTCTGTCCCCTCTGTAATCCACCTGGGAAAGAATCTTTCTGACGTCTGATCTATCCTGACAATCTTCTGCAGAAATGTCCAAGACATCCAGCATTCACTGTGTCACAGAGGGACATCTGATCATAAACTTTCCACCTCCATGAGGAAAAGATTTCCTCTGTGGGCTGGAGAACCATCTATGGAGTCTCTGTTTATGATTTGGTCCAATATATGGAATGAAATTGAAAAGCATAATCAAATGGTTAGGTGCTCTGCTAAAATTTTCTTTTTGGACCTAGATGTAGCAGAATACAACAAATTGCAGTCTAATTTGTGGTAATTTTGTGTATATGTTAGTGTTACATGACATCTTAGGAAGAGGACCCAATTGCAGACAGCGGAGGAAGCTCGAAGCAGGTTTCAAACATTTATTGTAGGTTACTTGCTGGTACACACAGGCAGGCACATCCAGATTCAGCAAATCACAAAAGCACAAGACAACCGTCCTAACACAGGACATTGAGAACGGCACACGGCACACGCATGACATAGGGTAATGACCCGACAGGGAACAAAGGAAAAGGACCAGTACAAATAGGGAAGAGACTGATGAGGGAATCAGGGGTAGGTGTGCAAACGGAAGCAGGTGAGGCCAATCAACAGACAATCAAGACAAGAGGAGACACTAGGGCAAGAACACACTGGAACCAAGACAGACCAAACTTCAAAATAAAACAGGAAATGGACACCGACAATGAGTCCATATCATGACAGTTAGGTTTTGAATGTAAATTGAACAGTTTTTAAAATAGTATGTAAACATGCAAAATAGACTGTTAATAGAGGTTTGGTGATGGTTGAGTTAGAGTGATTGCATTTTGTGTCAAAGCAATAAAAAGTGATCCACAGCTTAGTCCACACTGACTTCTGTTGTGCTGACTGTGAAGAGTTTTTAAAGAGTGAACTCAGTATTGAGAAACGCCAATTGTAAAAAACTGAAATCATTAAACTATACCTCATAGTACCTTTACCTCACTAGACCTATTTTGGTCTCATTATTTTTTACTTGTGTTTCTTTTATTGTGTACTGTATGCAATGCACATACCTTTCATTGTTTTCTTAAAAAAAAAAAAATCTGAATTATGTTATTTACATTTGAATGCATGGACAACCCGCCTTGACAATACTTCAGGGGTTCCCAACCTTTGACTTGTGACCCTTTAAAGTAAAGCCATTTCTTCTCAGTTTGCATTAGGAAATCACTTACAAGCACTTCAACCAAACAGCGATGTTTAGCATGTTAGCATGCAAAACATTGCTGTGCTAATTAGAACTAAACACAAAGGACAGCTGAGTGTCATAAACCAAAGTATTGGACAAACTGAAAGTTTGACCTGCGCTGGAGGAAAAGTCAGGGTATCACCAAAGTCCATAGGATTTATCCTCTGGGAACCATTAATATCTGGACAAAGCTTTGTGTCAATCCATCCAATAGTTGTTGGTGGCCCGACCGAATGACAGACAGACAGACACGGCGTTAGCATGGCTTGAAATTTGAGCGACTTCATAAAAATCTTTTTAAAAAAAGTTTATACGTTTCATAAGGTAATGATTTCTGGTAAAGGGATTCAAACTCAAAGCATAGAGGTTATTATATTGACCCATTTCCCTCGGTTTCCTTTCCCCCTTCCTCCTTGTTGCATTTCTTTCTTTTTTGTTCCCCCCCACTTCTCTGTTTCTTCCTTTCGTTCTCCCTCAGTTCAGTCCTTCCTTCTTTCCATTATTCCTCTCTTCCCTCCCTTCCAGCTGCTGCTTCTATACCTCGCTCCTCTCTCTCTTCAGTTCCTTTTATTTTTCTACCTCCCTCCTTTAATAGGTATATAAAGTAGAAATATATGTAGGTACAGATGTGTGTCTGATCTTATGGTGAGATAGGAAATATTCTCAATATTCTCACTACACACACACACACAGAGTTAATAGTCATGGCTCTGCACGAGACAGTTGCTTGCTACTGCTTAAATATTCATACGGATAATTTATGAACTGAGGTTAAAAGGTATTTCATCAGTAAACCTGCTCGTCTTAATGTGTGTGTGTGTGTGTGTGAGAGAGAGAGCGAGAGAGAGAGAGAGCCTAGAAACAGAGACACAGAGAGAGACTCTAAGAGTAACCTTAACCGAATCAATAATAAAGTTCATAGGCTACATCTGGTGATAAAGCACCATGGTGTGTGTGCGTGTGTGTGTGTGTGTTCCCCTCCAGGTCCTGGCCACACACACATTGTTTTTATGTTGCAGTGTTATGTCATTACTATGAAATGTGTGGAGTATGAATTTTAACCTCCTTCATTCTGTGGTTTACATTCAGTTTTGTTCTTAATAACTTAATTCTTAGAGTTAGGAGGAAAACCTTTCCATAAAATCAGACTCTGTTTTGAATTATGCTTGGACTACAGTCTGTTGTAGTTGTTTAATCATTAATTTTACACTCATTTATGATATATAATTCTTTCTCTAATTAAGACTACTCACAATGCTGATTTGATCCCCTGTCTTTAAGCACCAATAGAGACAGAATGCAACGCGTCATACTCTGAAAACCACGCCCACCAGAGGGGAAAACAGTCAGCATGACAATATGCAACCAAGGGCTGAAACGCTAACAAAATGCCTGTAGCTAGCTAAAAACATTAGATTTCAGCATGTCAGAGGATTATTTTAGCACTCTGTCTACCAGAGAGGACAAACTCAACATTGTCAGTCTATCTCAGTGTCCCTTCTCAAGCTAAGTTACTGTAGTTAGCTAAGGCACTTGCAAACATAATACTGCATAGCTTTCTGATTTAGCCACATTCCACATTCCACTACACAAGTTGACCCAGTGACCCTGGGAGCTGTGTTGTCAGGGGCGCTAGCCCTTGGTAGGGTCTCCCATGGCAAATTGGTCCCAGGGGAGGAGCCAGATTAAGAGCGACTCACAAACCCATGATGGATCGGCCAGAAAAGAGCTGTAGCATCTTGCCCGGAAAAGGGGAACTGGGCCCCTCCCTGGAGCCAGACCCGGGAGGGGAGCTCGACAGCGAGCGTCTGGTGGCCGGGCCTTAAACCATGGGGCTCAGTCAGGCACAGCCTGAAAGAACGCCCACCACCTGCAGGGATAGGCATTTGGGTTGGGTGTGTTGGGGACGCGTTGGGCGGGGACCTGGCCGTGCCGACCCTCGGCATCACAGACTGGCTTTAGGGACATGGAACATCACCTCTCTGGCAGGGAAAGAGCCTGAGCTGGTGCGGGAGGTGGAGCGGTACCAGCTAGGTATAGTTGGGCTCACCTCTACGGATGGCTCTGGATCTGGACCCAAACTCCTAGAGAGGGGCTGGACTCTCTTCTTTTCTGGAGTTGCCAAGGGTGAGAGGTGCCAGGCAGGTGTGGGGATACTTACGAGCCCCCAGCTGAGCACCGCTGTGTTGGAGTTTTTCCTGGGGAACGAGAGGGTCGCTGTGGTTCGGGCATCTGTTCAGGATGCCTCCCCTTAGAGGGTTTTCCGGGCACGTCCAACTGGTAGGAGACCCAGAACACGCTGGAGGGATTATATATCTCATCTGGCCTGGGAACGCCTTGGGGTCCCCCAGAAGGAGCTGGAAAGCGTTACTGGGGAGAGGGACGTCTGGACAACCCTGCTTAGCCTGCTGCCACCACGACCCGGCCCCGGATAAGCGGAAGAAAATGGATGGATGGATGTCTAATTTGATTTAGAATAATTTATTTTGTTGGGTCTCTGTAAATATAAAGAGTACAGTCTAGACCTGCTCTATATGAAAAAGTGCCCTGATATAACTTTGTTATGATATGGCGCTACATAAATAAAACTGCATTGAGTTGAATTGAAATTAATAGAACCAGCTGATATTTACCACAAGGTTCATGAGGTAGAGTGGGTCACTCATTAATCTCAGGGTTGACAGTTTGATCCCCGGCTCCTCCTGTCCACATATCGAAGTGTCCTTGGGCCAGACAATGAAGTTGCTACTGATGGAGGCCAGCACCTTGCATGGCAGCTCCATCGCCATTGGTGTGAAAGTGTGAATGAGACCAATCTGTAAAAAGCGCTTTGGGAACTATTTACCATCTTCTCTGCCTTTCCGGAATTAGAATTTGGAACACTTTTAATGTATCACGTCTACCAGCACATTCTGTTAAAAAAAGTTAGTGAGTCCTGTTTTAAACATTTAAAGTCTCAGTTTTACATCACATAAAACAATCACACAAAGACAAATCCAACTAAAGCCAGCAGAAATGTCCCAAGCCTGCACTTGTGGCAGCTCACTGTTGTTCAGACACACAAATATCTCTCCCACAAATGTCATCATCTTTGAGAAAAACAGGTGCTTTTTCAGGTTGTCAAGAGTGCCGTCTTTGGTTTGTCAACATTTGTATGAGCTCAATCCACCAACTCTTTACTGAGGTCCTTTACATATTTCCTTTCACAGCGACAAAAATAGGTGAAATGACTTTCATACCTTCTTTGTAGTATCGTTCAAATCTGTACAACATGAAGACACTGTTTTATACTAGACCACCACACTGAGACCTAACAGGGTTACAGGAATTAGTCAGTCCTTTAATCCTTTACTTAAATAAAAATATTATACTACCGTAAAGTACTCTTCTACAACTAAATGTTCTGCCTTCAAAATTGTACTTAAGTGCAGTAAGTATTATCAGGAAAATGTCAAAAATAAAATAACTCATGCCTACCTTTATTTATCCAGTGGTATATTACTGAATTGTATTGGAGAGATTACAGGCATTTACGTGTAAACAGCATTTTAATTTGACAACAGTGCATCACATTTTATAAACTGTGTCATGTGTGTCGTTTGTAAATTCTTAATTTGCAATGTGACCTGCCACTGCAGCTGTCAGGTAAATGCAGTGGGATAAAAGAAAAGATATTTCCCTCTAACGTGTAGTGGAGTTTAAGTATAAAGTAGCAGAAGGTCAATGGACTCAAATACAAGTGCCTCAAAATTGTACTTAAATACAGTTAAGTAACATCTTCCACTTGAATAAGAAAGTAAGTTTAATTATTGAAATAGTTGAAGAATAAAAATAGCTAGTCTACATGAGCCTTTCTTCCAAATACTGTGCATATCATTTTATTTGGTGGTGTCAGTGTTCAGAGCTGGTTGAGGGGACTTGAGTGTGTGGCCAAGCTTTAATCAGTCAAATACACAATTTACATTTGTATACAGAGAGGCTCAAAGAGCAACACTTCCCCCTTCTTCTCCAGAGCCTCATGTGGAAGAAGTTTGACAGCATTTCAGAAATGGTCTAGCGAAAGTCTGATGTTAGACGTGTTTTGAGTGATTAATTAAAATGAAAAGAATTATATTACTGCTGACCCTTTTATTTCTAACTTTATCCTGATTGCTTTTCTTTGTTTTTAGATTTCAGCTCTTATCCCCCTGCCTTCTATGTAGCCCTTCATTTTAACACAGTGTGAAGCTTGAAACTAGTTTGGACATCCACTAAAGCTGAGCCTTTATATTTTGTTACAAAAGATAATAAAAGATGACTGGGTCCTTCAGTAAGGAGCCTGTTAAGTCCCCCTATAGTCTGAAAACCTGCCCGTGTGTTAGTGACTTGTTAAAATCCCTGCTCCTACCTTCCCGGGCAGTATGAACTTTACACTCACACACCTGCAGGTTTCCTCTTGGCAAAAGTTGACATAAATTCTCCAGAGGGTTTAAAGCAAGACCAACAATGGACCTCCAAAATGTCCCATGTTGGCTCAGCGGTCCACTGTTGGTGAATGTGTAACAACAACAAAGTCCACTGTTGGATAGGTACACACACACACATGCACGCACACACACACACACACACACACACACACACACACACACAGGTTGGTAACTGAAGCACACCACAGTGGCAGTGGGCAGACAAGATGCAGTCACAGGGTCAGCAGCATCAGTATTATATGGCCGTCTCCAACATGACTAAGTGGACTCAGTGCTAACAACTGGGACTTCACTTATCGACACTGAAGAGGCCATAAGCAGCTGCTGAGCACAAGGTTACTGACCCTCAATGATCCTGACTGGAACACTGCAACCATTTACTCTCTGCTGCTTTAGCTCCATTCACTGTACATGTTCACTGTCTGTATACTGGATGCTCACAGAGTTTGATTCTAACAAAAAATGCCGGATTTGAAAGCTTTTTCATTCCTGAACTAAGCAGTACTTGAGATTCCCTAACAGGGAGCCCTTTGTGTTTTTCTGTAGGTCCCTGTTTATCCTTAGGTCCCTTCAGAGGGATACAATTAAATTCAATAGAGTTTATTGACATGACATTTGACGTGTTGCCAAAGCACAATTACAAAAAAGTTAAGTAATTAATTAAGTAGTTAATAAAATTATCAAAATAATATGAACAACTATATTAGTTAACAGAATAAAATTGATTAAATGAAATAAATACATATATAAGTGATCAAGTTAGTATTGGTGGGGATAGTACAAGACAGCCATTAGTCTATAACAACATAAAAACAAAAAGGAGATGTACAAGTACAAGTGTATTTATAAATGTCTATCTGTCTATATGTGTCCTGGTTGTCTCTCTTGTTGTGGCAGGAAGTGACAAATTTAGCAGTCAACACTGCACATTCTTTATTTTCCCCCAGAATGAGAGCTTATTTCTCCTTTTTTTTTTACTTTTCGAATTTCGTCTAGAATTCTTGCCTAATGTTTCTGTTGTTTGGACATTGTGTCAGAAAGTGTAATTCTGTCTCTACAGCGCCCTGATCACAGTGACAGCACAGCCTGTCCTCTCTGGGCAGCCAGGTCTGCCTGTGTCTGCTCTTCTCTACTGCCAGACTATGGTCACTCAGTCTGCACATTGTCAATGTCTTTCTCAGGTTCTTATCAGTTACAGTGGTTAGGTAGTCTGCCACAGTATACTGTCTGTTTAGGTCCAACTGTGTTTCTAGTTTGTGTTGTGAGCGTGTTATATCATTCCAGTAAGTGATGTATTTTTTTAATTCTTTAGTTATAATTTGGTTAGGGCTAATCTTCTGAGTGATACTGTAGAAGTAAAATGGATATATGGTCTTTCAGTAACCCTTTCTACAGCAGTACTAAGTCATATTTCACTTTTTGCCTCACTGGTGGTGGGGCCTAAGGATGGCAGTGAAATTAACTGAGCATGTTCATGCTCCCCGGAGGATGAACTATTTGTATTTTATGTTTGATATGAGCTTAGATCCGATTATAAAAATACAAGTAACCATTTATTTTACTTTTTTCACATACTCAAAGGGGCTTTTTTGGAAGCGTAGACACATCAAATCTAGGTAAAAATCAGTTTAAACCAATCTAATCTTTTGAAAAACTCTCAATGAATGTTGGAATAAATAAAAAAAACAATTCATTTTGCTGTGTGTTCACGTTCCTCACTTTTGGTGATGTTCTCCTTACACCAAAATTGCAACCTGCACACAAGGTCTACCTTTTTGATCCTACTTGACTTGAGCTCTGGGTTTGACAAAGTCGACCATTGAATTTCAACAGAATAAGTAGAAAGATGGGCTGATATGGTGGACCTGGCTCTTACCTGGTTTCAGGCTTTACCAATAGAAGTTTCTGTGTGGTTATTGGGCCTTGGGTCTTATCTTCCCACCTCACCTGTGTTGTACTGGAAGAATCAATTTGGGACCACTCTTGGTCACATTTTAAATGGACACCATTTAAAACAACATGTCTTTCAGACAGTAAGAGCTGGATGGAACAACACTACAACAAATTTAAATGTGGGATTCTTTTATTTATCCCACAGTTTTATACCCTGTAGCCCCTTTTTGACCAAAAACTATGAAACCAGAGGATCTAATCTCAGGAACCAAACAAGGAACTAAAAGTCCCTTTTAAGCATTCTCTGTCTGCGATTCCACCACATCTGAAGAACCTTGAAGATTAGATGAATTAGAGCCATGGCGGATTAAACCATGCAATCTTCACACATGACAAAACTGCAACACAGAGTCATCCTGTTCTTGTTTGTATTCACTGTTGTGTATCACACAGAGAAATGCAGACATCAGCTGAGAGTCTGATAGTTATTTATTTCTGTTTCAGTGTAACTGCCATGAAATAATCAGAAAATAACGTTTTTTTTCTCCTCTAATTTGTCCTTTGTCCGCTTTAAAAATAAAAAAAACGAGTCAGGAAGCCGACAACAAAACTTAACAACAAATGTCTGACCCTCCTAATATTGATACTGGAGTACTTCCTTGTTCTGTCAATGAAGCGGTAAACAAGTTGAAGAAACCACAGTGTCTGTGTTTGATCAATCAGCAACAGCCAACAGCAACAACAACAACCCCTACGAACCCTACGAACGCTAAAGTTCTCCGGTCGAAAAACAGGTTTAGTCCCTGAAAAAGTTATTGGTCCCCTGGGAAAGTTCCTGCAGTGGAAACGTCCTATATTCTTCAAAATAAAGGACAGTTCATGTAACTTGGGAGAGATACTTTATGTGACTCCAATTTTTCAGGAGGTTCAACCGTGCTTTCTCAAGCTTAGGACTTTACCAAAATGCTAATAATAATTTATAATAATAATTCGAACTTGATTTATAACAGATCACGAAAAAGTAGTCCATGTAGTCTCTGATTTAGACCACTGCAATTCTCTTTATTCAGGCCTCAGCCACAAACAAATTGTTTGCCTCTGCCTGATGCAAAATTCTGGTGCCTGTAATCCCTGCAAATGGTATGAGATAACACATGATGCCCTGCAGGGATTTTAAAGGAAAGTCTAGCCAGGTGAGGCTTGACCTAACAACCTCAGCATTGCTCTAGAATATACTGTCCTATAACCGATTACACCACCTGTGCCCAATTTCATTTTGTGTAAGAGAAATACAACGACAAACTATGAGACAAAGCTGTTACTTTACAGTTTCTCTAGTTTGCTGTTTTTACTGTGAAGCAGATTGTAACAGTACAGGTTGTTGTTTTTTTAGAAAACTGTTCTATACATTATTATAAAGTAATGTAATTATTATATAACTATATCATGGCTGATTGCTATGACATTCACCAGTTCTTTTCCTGGGGAACAAATATGCATTTGATGATGACTTGACCTGATATTTAGTGCCATCCTCAGGACAAACCTTCCATTTTGTGTTCCACTGACTGTAAAGCTTCAAAGAGCGGCAACGTTAGCTCTAAAAAGGAAAATAGTAGTAACCACTTTGCTCAGTTTCAGTGTGATTCTAGTCTGTTCTCAGCACTGGATGTTATCTTTGAAACAGGATAGCTGAAACCTAGAACCCCCCGACAGATGATGAAGGTCAAGGGCTGAGGGTTCCCATGTGAAAGCAGCTCAGTGTGCTCCTATTAGTTAGCTGATGCTCTGTTAGGATCACTAACAGTGTCAGTGTCGCTGCCGCCAGCAGCAGCCCTGGCAGATGCCGGGGGTCGTGGCGGTCAGGACCTGTGCCTTGCTACATGTGACTTACAGACTCCCTGAGGCTGCTGGCAGACTTCACATTAATCATACCACATCCACCTATTTCACGTTTAGCATTGTTACATAAGCAAGATCAGAGTAAGAAGTTTTGAATTTGTATTTCCACACTTCTTTACTTCTTTGTTGCTGTTTTTTACATGTTCTTTATTATCTTAATGTTTCACAATCTCATGTAACCTCATGGATCCACAACTGAATTCTCTACATTATTATTAACAATAACATTTGAGAATACTTGGGGTAGTCTGCCTACTCTTAACCAATCTTTTGACTAAATCACAAATCTGGAAATATTCAGTGTGGAGGTCACAGTAAGTCCAAGTTCAAGTTAACATATTATTTGATCACACACATTTACTAAAAATTGACTAAAGGTATTACATTTTCATGTAAATATCAGAATGTAATGTTACAACATGACAGTAAAGTGTATTATACACTGTTAATTCTATGGTTGTAATCAAATGTTTAATCTCTGACCAATATTTCTATAATATAACATACTGGTACCAAGGTGCACATGGGAGAAGTTTGCCAAAAGGGCTTTCTGCCAGAAAGCCTTTGGGAAGTCAGGTGGTGTAGTAAAGAGCAACAAAGTCCATGTAGCGAGGAGGTCGGGGTGGATGGATGGATGGGTCAAATACCAGACTTTCACCCTGGAAACCACTGTTTGTGTCTCGCATGAAACCAAAAGTCAATGTTGACTTATTATTTTAACAAAGTAGTTTTGGTGCCTAAACCTAACCAAACTGTGACCATTTCGCAACGTTAACCACGTGAAAGGCTTTCTGGCAGCCCTGAAGGCCTGAAGGCAAAATTCTCCAACGTGCAGCCAAGGCCTGAAGTTAAAGGATGCAAAAACCTTAACATCACCAAAAATACAGAGAACATTGACAGCTACCACTAGCTACCATTGAGGACACTGACACTGAGATCAGTGTCCTCAGTGGTAGCTACAACCTTGACTATGGAAGGTTTTGGAGCAACGTGTTCGACCACCAACATCAAAACACCAAATGAGGGAATACCTTTTGGAAGAATGCTGTTCATCCCTCCAGTAGAGCTCCTCACACTTGGAGAATCTCTGACAAGGAGCACTGAAGCTGTTCTGGAGGCTCGTGGTGGAACAACACCTTACTAACACACTGCATGATGATTTTTACTTTCATTTCAATCAATCAATTTATCTATCAATAGCTGTATTTTTCCCCAGTGGGGCAATTGGTTGTGCAGCAGTGGGATGCATACATTTAGCACACATAAAACATAAAGCACAGGTCACATAAATACAACACTAAGACCAGTAAAAATGCTCAGTCAGTTAAAAAGATAGAAAACAACAACAGGTTCAGTCATTAAGCAAATAACTACCTTTTCCTCCTGGAGTTGAGGAGGAAGATGGCAGCAAGTATAAAGGAGGGCTTGAATCTTTTGGTTTAAGCTTGTGGAAAGCTGAGGAGGGCACCAGATGGCAGAATGAACAGTCAGGCAGGATGGATTCTGCTTTCTTATATAACTGTTTGTTGTAAAGATCCTGCAGAGTTTCTCTTGTCACCAGGGTCATGTCAACCTGGAACTTAGATAGTTCTCTGAGACAAAAGAGATGCTCCTGGCTTTTCTTGGACACCATATCAGTATTACTCTCAAATGTCAGTATACTGTCTAGTATAGTTCCCAATTACTTGTAGGACTCTACTATTTCTATATTTTGGCCATCAATCACTGTATTAAGTGATTTTGAGTGACCATTTGTCCAGTAAGGGGAACACAAAGACACAGCAGACAGTGTTTGGAGGCACTTCAACAAACTTCAACAACATTTCCTCATTTGGTGTTTTGATGATGTCTTGATGATGAGGAAATATCTTTTGAAAAAGAGAAATGTCTGCAGTTATACAAATAATTGCTGAGTCACTTGTATTAATCAACAAGCCCTCAGCTCCCTGAAGCTATATTACAGCCTTTGGGGCAGCAACGGTCATCTTAACTGCACCTTTAACAGAACAGATTGTCCACGTCAGCAGCAGCAGATGGTCCCAGCTGCCTGTTTGTTCAGATGGAGACACAAAATCCCCTGGAAAAAAGAAACATACGATCCTCCTTCACTTAATGGGAGCACTGTGTCCTGATTACAACAATAACACACTGCACTAGCATTATGCAAGTACAATAATACGATATGTTCTGTAGTTTTGTTTGGTTTTTACTTATTTTGTTGTCGCAGTGGGCTTTACAGCTGCTGGTGTGCACACATTAAAAACTATAATTAATGTAAGCGATACATTCAATTATTTTTATTTTTTAAGTGTATTTATTATATTAGTATAACGTAGTACAGTTCAACAGCAGCACAGACTACATCCTCCAAAATGACCATCCAGTCGAATCAGCACTTCTCTGAAACAGTGTGAACAAGAGCTTTATAACCTCCATGAAGACAGAATTTATTGCAGGACTGTTGGTTTGCATTAGTTTAAGCTAGGAGTATTTAAGAGACTGGCAGCTGAGTGTGTATATCATCTGAATGGGGCAAATCTGCATATGAATGCAGAATTTGTAGGCAAGGGACAAGAATTTGGTATCGGAAGCGTTCTGGTTTCCATTTGTAGTCAGACTAGTACTGACCAATCATGTTTAAGCGGGCTTTGGTTGCATGCAGGCAAAGAGACGGTGTGGAGAGCAAAAGAGGCGGAATGCATTGGCCAAATCTCAGACGATTTTGCTTTTTATCAATCTCAGAACCCTAGAGATTAGCTTTTTAATGTTTTTTTTCCAAATTTATCTGCATTCAAATTATCTTTAGAAGATAGCTGATGGGATCTGAGATTGTTAATTGGACTGTAAACAATGACCGGTGCATGGAAGAGAAAGTCTTGGCCCAGATATTTGTTATCCGGATATCTGCTGGCTGCACCGGAAGCCCAGAAACATTGGCCATTGCCCCCAGAGGCTAAATCCTTGTCAGTTGGTCAAAGTTGTGGTATGTGGTCGACAGTCTGAATCCAGCCATCCAAGTAGTAAGATGTTAACTTCAACATCACTTAATGCATTGGCCAGGAATCAAACCAAGCCAACTGCTTGGTCGGCAGCTAAGCTAACCACTATATCACAAATGCACACAGATGGCACAATGTCTGTGTAAAAGAATAGCTTCTCACAAAATCTGGTGGGTCAGGTGGTAAATGTGATTAAAATAACCCTGGCAGGTCTATGCAACAACAAATATTGATTAATTGGTCCGCGAGAGGTCCCAGGTTCAAATCCTGGATGGGCCAAGACACAAACCATGGCAATAATGTCTATTTTATAACTGCTAAATTTATTTAGTGAGAAGCAGTGCAGGAAAAGAAATGTGCTGTACATGATGATTTCTATTGGTCGGTTAACTCCTTCTCACAGTGTCGGTGGTATCAACTTCAGCATCATTCAATGCATGATGAATTGAACTGAACCTAAGTCAACTGCTTGGAAAACAGGCTCTTTGACAGTTAATAAGCTGACTGTGAATCCCTTATATTGATGGTGAACTAACTTTGGTGAACCCTACTTTTGAGTTAATGTTATTATGCAGTGTTATTATGCATAACACAAAGTTATTATACATTTAAATTGATAAATTGTTAGTTGGTATAATTACCTGAAAATAAGTTGCTTGCACAGAATTTTATTTGTGACTGTTGATTTGTTTAGTTTTGTTTTGTTTTTGGAGCATGTGGAGGGTGATATAGACATCAACGACAACCAAGCCCCACATAACATGTCCTCTACATTTCTAATTTCTATATCTTAGAGAGCATTTTTGCACAACTTCATTTTGTTTTTGGAAGACACATTGCAGTAGGAATAAAGGGTCACATACAGAAACAGTTAGGTTTTTATTAGTCTCTTGACAAGTGTGCACTGGGCTCAGAATACAGGTTTGTGTCGACAGGATGTCGATTAGAGCACACTATATTGCACTGTATTGTATACCTGTGAATACACACCAGAGGCGTGTTGGTGTGTATCTGCAGGTATTCACTATGGTGTATATCACCTCTGTGCAGGGGGATTTACTGTATACTTGCCTATAAACAGCTACAGATACATAGCAGTGCACATCTTGAAAAGTAAGGCTGCAGGTAATCATGTTAAAGTCTTTCATGTAATCTGTGGTGTTTACTGTGCACAGAGACAAGCCTTTAAGACAGTGCCTTATGGTGGAGGAAATATAAAAATACTCCAGTACAAGTAAAAGTTGTGCAAAATGTCCTTTAAATATGTCTTAATTCAGAAAATGTCCCCTATGAGTGCTGAACTATATTACTGGATTATTACTACTGATGGATTAATGCGGAGGCAGCATTTTACTGCAAGGTGGAGCTAGTTTGAAGTAGTTTATATACTCTTCCCAAAGTCACAACTACACCACTGAATATTTCCATTATGTTATTCAAACATTTCAGATCAATGCCTTCAACGAGAAGGGGCAAAAGAGCCAATCAGCTGCATTCATCAGTCAGTGCTGGTGCCAGTGGTGGATCTTGACCTTGAAACAAAAGGGTTGTTTGGAACATAAGAGAGGGTGCATTTCAGCATTATAATATGTTAATTACTATATTTGACGTCCAAGAAGTTTCATGGTTTCATGGATGGTTTAATGATGTTTGTATTTCACATTGTTCTCATTCATTACATTCTTAAACACACAGGTCCTGAAGCTAACGGAGTCAAGTTCAGTGAAGGTTACATATTGCATTTTAGGCAGCTCAAGTTATAATAGTATATACTATAATAGTAGTAAAGTCAAGTTTTATAAGCCTGTCATGCATTCAGTTTATATCTTGTAGGAACCAGTGTTACAAGTTACAACTTTTTCTATGATATACTCATTTATATTTTACGATTGTTCCATGATTTATGTACTCTTATAATCATTTAAGTAGTAGGCTCAAGCCATATTCAGTGTTGCTTCTTAGAAAATCATAGTATTGTTCTTATTATTCCTGGTTACAGTTGAGTTCTTATTTCTTTAATTTTTAAAATTATTCAAATGTTTAAAGATTCATGATGCTCACTCATTCCTGTGTCCATTTATTGTGTGTTCAGTTACTCATTTATATGTTTTCTTTTACTCATACTCAGTCTTATCCTACAGTTCTGTACTCCAGGTACACCTATACTGTATATTCTCCAAAGTTAAGTTTAGGATTTTGCTCCTTTTTGATTTAAACATATAACCATTTTTAAAATTTTACTCTTTTATGATTTAATCATATAATCATTCTTATATTTTACATTATTCTCTTTTTGGATTCGAGTGTATAATCAGTTTTATATTGCATTCCTTATGGTTTACACATGTAATCAGTTTTATGTTTTGCCTTGTACTCCTTATGCAATCATTATCATGTTTTCATATTGCACTTAGAGTTTCCTGCAACCCTCTAACACCTTGTACTGAAATAGCTAAGGGGCTTTTTGCTAAGTTTCCGAGAATCACTGACTGCGTCAGAGCTTTCAAGTAATTTCTAGCAGGAGGTATGAAGCATTATAGCTTGTTTCCAAAAAAGGATATGAGATGTGTTAGATATTAAGCCCTTAAGCAACAGGAGGAGTTAAACAGGGAGGGTTGTCTGTGTAAAATAAAAATGCAGCTCACAATTCGGGTCTGTCTTTTTCAGATTCTTTGGTGGGAGAACCTTTGCTGAATTATTTTCTTGAGGCCTCATTGGCTATTTTTACCTTTTTACCTGTTTGGGATTTGTAATTTCTTTTGGCAGTTCTTTTGAAGTTGTCTGTAATTTACTTTTGACTCTGTACCACTCAGATATTATTATTGTTAATCCTTAAATAAAGAAAGCTAAATCTTTCTAAAGAAGTCTTCTCCTTCTCTTCTGTTCTGCACGACCCTCTCGTTCAGGCTTGGTCCTCCTCATCATCTTCAGGTAAGGCCCCCCTCCACATGATGGCTAGAGGTTAACCCCAATTAGGTCTAGATTTGGAACACTAGATGCTAGGGGCCCTATAGGCATTCTTTAGGGTTCCATTAGGAACAAGGCTGGGGTACGCAAGGAACCAGTAGAGTATTTATTTTGGGTGACTGACTATCTGGCTGTCCCTGACAGCAAGGCCTCTCCCTGGCGTATACCAGAAAAAGAGTAAGGTTACAAGAGGGAAGTCTCAACCGTTCAGTATTGTGCCCGCCTAAGGTTTAGGTATGGGAGGGAAGGGAACCCCATAGTAAGTTTAGCTACAGCGTCCCACACTTAGAAGGGATCGTTTCCTTTGGGTTCAGGCCCGCTGCGTCATCAAGGCCCGCCACCCCGAGAGCTCCTGAATAAGAGTCTCAGTTAAAGATAGTCAAAATAGGTCTGTCCTCACAAGGGGGGCATCTCTCTCGGCCACACATCCGCGTTCACTTGGAATGTGGACAAGCCCTAACAAGAATCCTGAGGCAATGAGCTTTCTTTTTAAGTTTCATGAGAGAGAGAGAGAAAGTGCAGTGAAAGGAATGTGCTTTCAAAATAAAACATAATGATCAACGTCATATGAAATTGAATTACCTACCTTCACGTAAGAAAGGTGTAGGTGTGTTGTGGGTATGAAATTATGTGGTTTGATTTCAAATCTAAAGTGCATCTATTAACTCTTACTCCCTTATCAACTGACTGAATCCCTGTCACAAAGTTAGGACCAGATGCTGGAGGTGCTCCCCCTGCAGTTTGGTTAGATTTAGGCACCAAAACTACTTGGTTAGGTTTAAGAAAAGATCATGGTTTGGGTTCAAATAAGTACGTTAGTTAAAATAAGTCATTGTTGACTTTTGGTTTCACATGGGACACGAACAGAAGGTTCCTGGGTGAAAGTCCTGTATTTGACTACATTCTACTCTAAGTACGTACATTGTCAGGAAGATGAAGAGTTGATCCACTGCATACTTTTTTTTACAGCATAAACTTTAATATTTGGGTTCTGGGAGGATTTCAGTCAAGTCAAAAGCCAAGTAAAGTGATAAGTCATAGGCATTAAAGGCAAAGTCAAGTTGCAAGTCGAGTCTAAAGTCATCAGATTCATAACTTGACTTGACTGACTCGGGTTCAAGTCATGTGACTTTCTGCATCAAATGCAGTACCACACACCACGCAGTATCATCCACCACAGTCAGCTGTGGCTCCTCCTCCTACAGTGTGTCAGTTACATACAGCATATACTGGGGAAAGATGCTGCAGCTGCTGCTTCACCAACAACACGGCCAACACTATTCATCCTTTTCAATCAATCCCATACCACTGATGACACCCAGCTCCTGTCCTCAGGGATGCGGGAGCTCTACTGACATGAGGTGCACTTTAAAATGTACAGTTTGAACTGATATGTACACTAGCATACAAAAATATCCATCTTAACAAGTCGAACCAAAATCAGTTAGTTTCAGGATTAAGAATGTTTAGTGGATCCTGAAACATGACAGAATTAGCAGCTAACTGCAGTGATTCTAAGAAGCTGCACGTGTGCTTTCAGTATAAGGGCCAACGGTGTTTACGTAAGAGCACTCTCATCTTTCTTATCACTTTCTCTCCTGCACCAGTTGCTGCAATTTGTCTTACAGTAGAATGAACAAGAAGCCTGTGTGCTTAGATTTCTGTGGTGAGCTGGGCAGGAGATGTCCTTGTAATGACTTTAATAAGGGACAAAGCCCTGTGGCCTTTCCATTAAACACACACACACACACACACACACACAATGTATGTGGAAGAGAGGGTGGCCTTTAGTGCTATAATTTATCTTCAGTCTCTCTCTTCCTCTTATTTCACTATCACTCCCTCCCTCTGCTTCCCTTCTATATCTGTCTTGCCCTCTCTATTTTTGGGTACTCTGTTCTTGTTTAATCTCCTGTGTATTAATGACCTGAAGATACTGTATTGTGTTGCCATAATGTTTACAATTTTACAAGAAAGTGGCATATACACCACACCTTATGGGGGTGTCCTTTTTTGTCCTTTTAGCTTGAATGTGAGCCTGTGATAAGATGACAATCTGATGTATACTCGGATACATAAGCAGGGATGGTGATAAAGCTGAGCTTCAGTGGCAGAACAACATTACACACATGCCTCTGTATGGCCTTTCAGCCAGCTGCGAGATGGATTCAGTAGTCTTGAGGCGTAAAAAGATCTGTTCACACATATAAGTATTTAATAAGAAAAAGTGAGAGAAAACGTACAACTATTCTAGTGAGGTGCTGGCAGACATGAAAAAAAAAAGCATGAAACTCATGAACTCATGAACTGCATCATGAAACTCTGATGCAGTTATTTCAATCAATCAGGATAAACATTTCGGCAAACTGCCTTCTTCTGATCCTCCCCATTCTTCTTTTCCGCATATATAAGTAGATCAGAATGCTGAGACTAATGCAAACGTCACCTTACCTTACCGCCAACATACCACAGTAGATGCTCCTTGGTCCGTAGCAGCATTCTCAAGTGTGTCGCAGAGCTTTAGAGGTCCACAGTGAACCTAATGTGCTGCATTTCAAACTCTTCAATCCCAATCCACTCAAACAGGGACAAAGCCAGCTTCTTCTAATCAAAGTTTTCTGGGTTGATCAAGAAAGAAAGCATTAGCCTTCACTGCTGGAATCTGGTGGAGAATTCTGTTTTGGGTGGTTGAATGTACACTCTGATGTCCTCGGAGTTGACAGGCTTGTGTGATGACACCTCCCGCAGGTTTCTGAAGGCTCCACTTTGGATATTACGAGAGAAGACCTTCACCTTGATGCGATTTTTGGAAAGGACATTGAGTTTCACAAACCATTTGTCATCCTCCAGCTCAGCTCCTCCTCAATCAGAAAGACTTTGATCACATCTGACAAATTGCTCCAAATTCTTGCCCCCACTGAGCCACCTAACAGGGCAGTGGTGAGGCAAATCTTTGTAATCACAGTTCATCTCCTCCAAGAGAGATTTGAACTGACAGTGGATCAATGAGGAGCCAGAAACCAGAAGATTAACAGTTTAACCTGTTAAGCCCTAGGGTGCTGGGGATGTGGTTCGCCTAAACAGACATACCCAAAATAAATCAAGAATAGCTACACAACTATCAGGTCTGTATGCATGAGCTTGGTCTCTATGGATAGGTAAGACCTCAAAATTTGTATTCCCAGTGTCAGTAACATTGTGATCTATTACTATGCCTGAGTAAACTGTGATGAACCAAAGGAGAAATTTAGATTTTTTATCCTCGCCTAGAATTTTTCTATTTTAGACAGCAGATAACACCATGATAACAATGATCCCATGCAGAAAGATGCCACTGAATCCATTCAGCAACTCCTTGACTATAACTGTGCCAAAGTAGATAGAAAGAACACAAAGCATGTAGATTCTACAAAGGTTTTAGTAAGGATAGTACCAGGCGGACCATCCATTTGGCTACTTGGATACCCAAAGTGTGCCAAATGGGTTTTTTACCTCTTGAAAGGGAATCTGGCTACAAAATACTACTGATTTCCACTACAGGAGGCCAGGTGCACACAATGCAGCCTTTGGCCATATCATTTACCCTGTGCATCATAAGATTCTACCATTGTGCACAGTATAAAATCAATAAAAACAACTAAATTGTATAAGTTTGTCTCCAANCCATCACATGACCCATACGCTGACCCTTACTCAAACAGACCTTTGAGCTGAACCTTGATTTCCATTTAACCTGTTAAGCCCTAGGGTGCTGGGGATGTGGTTCGCCTAAACAGACATACCCAAAATAAATCAAGAATAGCTACACAACTATCAGGTCTGTATGCATGAGCTTGGTCTCTATGGATAGGTAAGACCTCAAAATTTGTATTCCCAGTGTCAGTAACATTGTGACAGTTACTATGCCTGAGTAAACTGTGATGAACCAAAGGAGAAATTTATATTTTTTATCCTCGCCTAGAATTTTTCTATTTTAGACAGCAGATAACAGATTGATAGCAATGATCCCATGCACAAAGATGCCACTGAATCCATTCAGCAACTCCTTGACTATAACTGTGACAAAGTAGATAGAAAGAACACAAAGCATGTAGATTCTACAAAGGTTTTAGTAAGGATAGTACCAGGCGGACCATCCATTTGGCTACTTGGATACCCAAAGTGTGCCAAATGGGTTTTTTACCTCTTGAAAGGGAATCTGGCTACAAAATACTACTGATTTCCACTACAGGAGGCCAGGTGCACACAATGCAGCCTTTGGCCATATCATTTACCCTGTGCATCATAAGATTCTACCATTGTGCACAGTATAAAATCAATAAAAACAACTAAATTGTATAAGTTTGTCTCCAAATGGGAGTAGTTTTATTATATATGTGTCATATGTACAAAAACAATGTAAACAACACTGAATTGAAAGTACATTCAACAGTGCAATGTCAAAAAATGGTTAGAAAGTACCCCCAAACAAATAATACATAAAAACAGTATAAAAATAATGTTCCTGGGGTGCACTTGTGGAGTGCTCTGCTCTCACAACTGTCTACTTCCTCATGTGGTACTCCTGAAACGAGCCGTGTAGGCTACATGATAGCTGGTCTCTCGACTAACAGTAGGGGAGGGGAGGGCAGTGGG
>LKNJ01002698.1:56952-86921 GCA_002120245.1 Maccullochella peelii | reverse complement strand
AAAACGTGAAGCGCTGTGAATACTTTCCGGATGCACTGTATCTATGCGTAGATGTGCAGGTCAGGTGCAACAGTACAACCACTACCACCAAAGCTATCCAGAGGAAGAGGAAAGAATCCAAACGACACAAGAGGCAGATGTATTCCACTAAAACAGGAAAATAATTATCTTTTTCCCCCACATGATTTTAAGCTCACTCCATCACTTCTTCTTTCACATACCCACAAAAAACATGAGGACAGAAGAAGATAGAAGTTCCAAGACAAAGAGGCTAAGAACAATAAATAAAAGGCAGAGAAAGTTACAACCATGGGCAGAGAAATAAGAAGCGAGTGAGATAGAACAATTATTTTAGAATTAGGAAAATGGGACAATAAGAGAGCAATTCACAGGCAGAACTAAAGACAGAGACAGATACAAAGACAGAAGAAGAAGACATACTGTAGCTACATGACGTGTTGGACTGTGCTGCAGCCCCCCCACTTCTCCCCCTTCCTGCAGCAGTGGGTAAATAGAATAATTACTGGATGGTCAGTGTAGTGTGAAATGACAGCGTGACCACGGCACAATGAAACGCTGCCCAAATACTGACAGAACATGATGAGCACATGGCTGCCTGAATACAAAGTGCGCCTGTGTGTGTAGCAGAGATAGAAAGGGAAAAAAGGGAGTGAAAGTTTGTGTGCACGTGTGTGTGTGTGTGTGTGTGAGCACGCGCACTTAAAATAATGAGCAATACACTGTGGCAGGACAAAATGCTCTTCTTTCAGCAAATTCATGCAGAATTGATCTTCTAACCTCTTCCATGCAGCTATGGACAATAGCAAATCCTTGCTAATGTAACCATTTGGACAAAATTTTGGACTTGAATTGTGTGCTGTTAAATCCAATGGACCAGGTGCATGAAGATGGCAGTGTCGGGGATGAGGTCACTGCCCATCATACAGTGCAAAGCTAGCAAAAAGACCAAGCATCTTCTTTTTTCTTCTTGCTATTTCCAGGAATGCACTAGACTGTGTCCTACTACACTACTGACTTAATAATAACCTTCCTACATTTACTTTTAGGACAGCTTTGTTTTATATTTTTCCTTTGTGTGACAGTTTAAATAGAGAGGGGGATGCCATGCGAATAAAGTCCTTGGACAGATTTGAAGGTTGCCTTTTCAAGGTACAGCACCTTAACTCACAAAGGCTAATCATGCAAAGTAACAAACTAATGCTGCAAAACTGTAAGCTGACACTTTCTATCATTTCCCACCTTGTTAGGAAATGACAGATGTATTCAGATGTTAGTGATATTGTAGGGAGTGTGCCAAGAATTCAATTACACCTCTCAACAAACCCTTTAATGACTTGAGCCACAAATTTACCTTCATTTTCCAATGGAAAGGTCTCAGGCAAATCAACTGCATGTGTAATATCTGTATGAACTGTACACACTGCAAGAAAAAAAGAGTTATTTCATCGATCACAATTAATCTTTTCAGATATTGTTATTAAAATATCAATGTAAAACTTACTAATCAACCAATATTAAATTATTACTGTTCAGCAGTTCTATTTGTTGTGTTCCAGTTGGATCTCGTGAGGCTTGGATACATTTAACACTGCTGGCAGCAGAGGGAAAATAAGTGGCTCCTACATTATGACTTTAAAAGTTTTGTCTTGGAGGTGTTTCATTTTAAGTGAAGTTCAGGTTTTAAAGGTGCACAGTAAGACATAAGAACAAGGGCAGAAAAGCAAAGGCTTTATGTGTTAATGAAAACCAAAAGGTGGTGGGACATGTGAGAATAACAGTGATTATTGCAAAACAGATGAAAGATTGCTAATTAATTCAGATCTTTTATTTTCAACTGTCATGCATGCGGGTAAAGGGGAAATGAATGGCTTTCTGACTAAATTGGATTCACAGAGCTCTTTGGCCCTCTCTCCTTGCAAAAAGGGGTGAGAATGGGTGTTATGGAGGGGCGTAAATTGGCAAGGCCCACACACAGTGGCAGTGCCAGTATGGCGGCGGTTCAGTGTTGAATGAAACTGACATGCTTTTTGACAGCAGGTGAGGTCTGATCTCTGCCATCCCAGAGGAGCACCTCTGTTTCTTGTGAAATCCTGCCGTTTCCGTTTCCCTACCAGCAGGACTGGGCCATTTAAAAGGCCAAGTTGTTGGTAATTCATTGCCATCATTGCCTCGGTAGTGGCTACAATAATATGGTGGTGCTTCACTATAAAAAAAATACAAAAAAAGGACAAAAAGAAAGAAAGGCGAGGATGTTAATGTCAAAATTATAAACACACATCGGACAGAGTGGCAAGAGTCCTAATATGCCACAAGAAGGTAGCCATCTTTGTACAAATCTATTTGGAAAATCTAGAGCCCATTCACACCAGGGAATGCATATTCCAAACCAGCTAATCGGCTTTACACTATTCAAGTTGTCTCTCCAAGCACTGGAAAGAACATAGTGGAATAAAAACAAAGACAATGATACTTTCATATATTTCACAATCTTTCCTTTTTCTTTGCCATGTTAAATTAGCAAATAAAGCAAGAAAACAAGAAAGAAAGCAGTAGACTTAAGCAGAAACAAGAAAGAAAGAAAGACAAAATAAGCAGTGAGAGGTAGAGATCTGTTTACTTATCTATTAGACTATCATAGTGTCATTTTCTCAGAATTAACGCAAAAAACATGATAAGATAGGTGAAAATATACTGCACTTTGTAGATAATATAGTTGGAGGGAACACCTAACATCAGGGGGTGAAATAGACTAAAGTACTGCCTCAATAATTATCGCAGCAGTATCCATCTTGTTTTGTTATGCAAGTTATGACAAAATAGCATGACAAAAACTCAAAACTAATTTTATCACACTGTTTGAAATACTTGTTCAAGTAGACCAAAATCCTAAATTAAAAAGAAATTATATATTCTCAAGTATTTATACTCTCATGCTGTGACAGATGTCAAAAGGATTTAACTTATCATTCATTTAAAGAGGAAAACGGTGAGCACCGATATGTTAATATGAGAAATTTGTCACAACACTATTACATGGGAGACGAGAAGTGATAATAGTAAATTATCGCCCAGCTTCACCACTGCATGTGTGGAAAACAATGTTTTGACTGTCAGGCAGCTACAGGATGTGTGGGGTTCATGTTAACAGCATGCTAATATTACAAGCAGCCTTCACACTCAGGCCTCTTTCTGAAAACTTTCTGAAAATGTGGACATCCTGCTAGTCAGAGCTGGTTTCTCTTGGTCATCCACTGTGCTGAGGGTTTCTTCTTATTTGGCATGCAGTGTCTGCCTTTAAATATGTAGGGTTAACAGAGAGAAAAAAAACTATCCCAACCTCAGCCTATGATAGGCTCATAAATAACTAACAGTACTGACGCAGTAAGGAGCAACAATGTAAAGAGTATACTGAATTCATTAATTCCAGAGAAAACGTATTTACCGGATGTGAGCCTCAGCTTTAGTAGCTGCCTGGTTATACTGCTCAGCTGTCTGCTTGTAGTTGTCAAGGTTCTGGAGGCAAAGAGACAGAGAGAGAAAGAAAGGTGAGAATCAATTCAGGGGTATTTTACAGCTCTGCAGAAGTTCCACTTCACTTTATAGCTTGAATATAAAGTGGGCTGCTCAGGCATATGCTGCTTGTAATGATGTGACACCTTGTTTCCAGGCTTCAACATCATTCAATTTTCATATAACACCATTTCAAAAAATAAAAAAACAGCAAAAAGTCCTCAAATGAATTACAGCTTAACAACTTGCATTATCTACATAACTGTTTTGTTTTTTTTGCTTCAATTCAAGCTCTAATAAGCCAATGATGATAAGCAAAATGCATAAAGCACCATCGGAAATGTCACATTCGTTAAATTAGTGACCTTTGAATTTAACAGCGCTGCTTACAAATCTCAATGCTGATGGCCTGTTGGTACTTCGTAATGTTTTATTTCATGCGAAAGACAGTGGCATTTAAACAGCAATTACTACACAGATGGAGCCCCTGCCTAGAGGGCAAGGTCATATACAGCACACCTCTACTGGAGTAATCAGTGGTCACAGTGTTAACTACTCTGCATCGTGGTCAGAGCTGCTCACAAGTTGATGCACTGACTAGGAAGAAGTCAAGAGTATAAAAGGCTTTAGAAAATGTCTAAGGTGTGCAGTATTGTCCAGCCACAGTGCTGAGAAGATGTTTAAAATCCTTTGCTCTGTAAGATAAATGATCACCTTACAGGCTTTGCGTCAAAACATGAAATACAGTTTGTCTAGAATGCCCCAAACACAAAGCAAGTCTCTCTCGCCACCCTCTCATACACATTCACTGCGCAGTAATCACCATTTTAAACCAATAACCGCAGCGCTCAGGCTTTTACTTAATTATTCCCTATATTCCCAATAGATGGGGTGATAGGAGAGGAAGATAATTGAAGTGACTGAGCAGGGGAAGAGATGGAATCAAACACAAACCTCCTCCACAATCCCTAGCCCTCTACTCCTCCAGTGCCCCCTAGTCATTTTCATATCTCATTATTTCACACTGATCCGCAGACATGTTTCTCCTGATCTGAATGTCTGGTGTTGGAAAAGACTCAAGTAATGTCATAGCCATCTTTTTCCTTAATCCTATCTGCTAGTATTCACTACAATGTAATAATCGGCCCCTCTATCCTTTTCTTTCCTGTTCTTTAAAGACAGTAAAATGTAAGTCATAAGACTAGTACGAAGGAGGAGAGGGTATTTTGCCTTAACCCAGTCAGTAGTGTTGATGTACCTGCCCAGTCAATTTCAGTCATCACGGAAGCTGTTGCAGTTGATTGAAGAAATATGGCACTGTAAGAGTGGTTATTTCTGTAAGAGGACTTACAACAACCTATATAAGTGTTGATCTTATCCACATTTTTGTGGCTTTGCCACAGGAAGAGGACATCCTTATTCTTAATTCTGGCTACAAAGTTCTGATTGGTTCGGTTGCTTTTCCAACTGGGGAAACAGACAATTAGCACAACACCTATTTGAATTGCTGAAAAAAAAATCAGAAATGTGTGCAGCCATTCAGAGGTCTGGAACCAAGTTATAGACAACGTACATTAGAACAGAAATTAATAAATGTGTCCAACTACAGTTTACCTTTCTTATCTCATCTGAGTTTGTTTTGGCTGTCACTTAATTCACGCATTGGCATTTCCACATAATTAACGTGGCAATGCTAAACATCCCTAGGTAAGACTTTATTCCTGCCAGTTATGTTTCCTGGCTGTGATATTTTGGATTTTCCAGGACAGGACTCAGGATTAGACTCGTATTGCTGCCAAGTCTCCCCATTGCTAATGTGTGGCTTAAATACCACACCTGGACAGGAGGGTAGTAACTGCAGCTCCAAAGGAAGTCAAGTATTTCATCTCAGCATTATGTACCTCTGGAATAAAAGACAGTTCCAGACCCAAGAACCCCTTCTCAGATGATTTATTAATCTACTAAAAATTTAACATTAGAAATAAATACCTTAACTAGAAAGCAAGCCCTGGATTCATGGACATTAACCAGTATCACTTCTTGTTGGAGGAGAGTTAGCTAATACTTTGGCTGGCTCCCTGGGAATATGTGGTAAGAAGTGAGCCACATGTTAGCGACTTAGCCTTTAGCCTAAAGTCAAGGGCTCAGTGGGTACCCTCAACAGAGAAAAGCTGAGCTGAAACTTGAAAGTCTGTAGCTGCCTAGTGGGATATCCAGTGTTCGAGCCAAGATAAAAAAGGCTCCACAGGGGCTTAGACCCATGGGTGCCTCAGATTATGCAGGGCACAGAGAGTAGGGCACCAGCAAGGGAAGCAGCAAGCAGATGGTTTAAAGGTAAAGTGAACTTCTCACCAATGATTGGTGTATCCTATCAAGGCTCTATCTTGTTTAGGGTTTGGAGGGGTCAGGCAGTGGTTGATACAGTGCCTCCCAGTTGGAAGAAGATAAACAAATCAACACATTTAGCAATGTCGGCCCCCCCCACCCCTTTCCCTAGTGTGCACCCTACCAAGGCCAAGAGACGGTTAGCTACAGGAAGGGATGCAGTAAACGAGGAACTGGTTGAATGTGTAACAACATCTGGTTTGGAACTACAAAGTGCAGCTTCAACACTGCCTAAAATAGATGAAATTAGATAATATAGATGTATATATAGATAGATTATACCTTAGGTAACGGATGCTCCACTCCATACTATAGGGCATGCAGCACTCATCCATAAAAACTACAAAATCATAGAATTCCTGTAATTTAATGCCATGCATTTGTGACAAATGTTTAATTGGTGAAATTGCCATGTGTCATGTGTTCTGGAGAGATTCTCAGGAATCTCACAATTTGGAGCCTCTTCTAAGAGGAAACCAATTCACATTTCCCGTTCTACCCAAAGTGTCTCGTCTGTCACTCTCACACAAAGTAACAGTCAAACAACTATATGCAATTATCCATGGAGAATTACAAAATAGTTAGTAGCTTGATGGTTATGGGAGAGATGTTGTACCAGAAGTTGTCTCTGGTCTTGCTAATAGAACAAGAGAATATGGGGAAAATGACGAGAATGGAGAATTGTGAAGGTAGTGTTTGGACAGGCAGGTACAGCTTATCCAGGCAAAACGTTGGGGGACCGCAAGGCTGTGTTTTGTTTTTATGTGTATCAACATGTCTTTTTGGTGTCTGTTGACAGAACAGACCCAGAGCAACAGCCCCAGCTCAGCTCTCATGACACCAGAGAAGTGGCAGCATTATCACTGGCACACACACTCTGAGCTCTTCCCAATCATTTGCACCCATGGGGACAAAAGCCCAATGTGGAGAGACAGAAAGGGGGGATGATAACCCTCAATGGGGGAAAAGCTAGGTTTTGGGGGTGTTGGAAAGACTCGGGAAGGGGATTAGTGTGGGTGCATGTGTGCTGCGTGTGTGAGCTTGCATACATGCAGGTGTGTGACTAAATCTGTGTTTGTACGTGAATGCTTGTGTTCAGATGATCCCTGCATGCACACTCGTCTGAACACCCTCCAGCTGTGGATTGAGATGGGCTGATGTCAGGATTTTGAGGGAGGGGTTGTTTCACGCTCCACGCTTGGACGAAGGCGGATTAATTTTGTCTTCTTTTTTTTCGCAGGCAGCAGTCGCCAAGTCGGGGGTTCGGGGGTTGGGGGGGTGGGGATTAAAAGAGGTGAATTTTAAACTGAGACTTGTTTACAGAGTCACAGGGTATGTTTCCACAGGGAGACAGATATACTCCACCTGTACACTGGGAAGAGATTAGGGAGGCATCCACAAATAAACGAGAGAGAGAGAGAGAGAGAGACGAGAGGATTGGGAGAGAGGAGAAGGAGAGGATGTACTGGTATGTTTGGGGGGGGTTTCACTCTTGGGATGTCTTTTAGTGTGTGAACCTGTATATGTGTGTGAAAGAGTGGCAATACAAAGTTGTGCAGTGGATTGGGCACTCTATCACAATTACTTCTGAAGTGACAGCGTACACACAAACTTGTCACAATAAACACACACACACACACACACACACACACACACGGGCTGTCTTCTCATTTGTGTCAGTAGTGGACTCAAACAGCATCCACAGCCTTTAGACAAACACAATAGTCTGTTATTGTTATTCATCCCTTAGGCAAACTGGACTCCAGAGTGTGTCTGTGTATATTCATACAGGTAATCAAATGCACACACATACACACACAGTTATTAGCCTATCAGTAGGGGCTGCTGCTAAGCCAGAGTAACATGTTGATTCAGGGGAAGATCAGACACCAATTACAAGTGGATTCTTTTTCTAATCTGGCTGCCCTTACCTTTGTCTTAAATCTCTGCCTCAGATCATCAACACAGACAGCGCAATCGTATGAGCGTCTGTTTATGCATGTGTGTTTTTTGCACACAAAAAACAATACAGTTGTATGGAAAAGCTCCGACCCCTGAGATTATCTGAAGGATAAAAGCACAGACTGATATTCACACTTAGACATTGGTATTCATCCCCTTTAAATCTCTGCTTCGCATTAACAGGATCTAATACAATACCTGACAAAGCAATTTAAAGCTGTCTTCACATGCTTGGATCATAATGTATGTGAAAAGTAAGACATAACGGTTTAAAAATTGTGTTTTGCATTTATGTATATGACCTGTGTCAGTCACAATTCAAATTTTAAGTGGCCATTTATTTCAGCCCAACAGGTATTTGCCACAGGTATGAGACAGCGAAAGGAAGAAAAATAGGCAGGGTAAAGCAAAGGGGGCATGAAAGGAGGCCTGGATGAATGGAGCGCTAGATTGGAAAATGAAGCAAGAGAAGGAGGGAGATGGACTCTGGCTCAGGATAGACTGTTTAATGCACAGTCCATATAGCCTCTTTATCTCTCGCTCTCAGTCCTCCTCTTTCTCACTTCATCCGCATGCAGGTCAGCTGCGAGCAAGTGAGGGGTGGAAAAAAAGCGATAGAAAAAGCGACTGCTGCGGTGAGCAGAGAAAGATAGAGCATCCTCCACTCTTCTGCCAATCAGTCTCTTCCGTCAAGCATTGCAGCGTGTGCTGCTTGCCGCACGGTGTGCAGGGGCCCTTCCATTTAACTTGGCTATGTAAAAGGTTTTCTCAGAGGCCTAAAGGAGGCGAGTGCCAGGGACTAGATAAGGTCCCCCCGTCTGCCTGATGGGCCCTGCCGGACAGAGGGAGAGGCGGGGAGAGGGGCGAAGGGGGAGTCAAGTCCCAAAGAGTGTCTACTGAATACTGGAGGGAGAGTTGTGGGTGTGAATGAAGAGACACAGGATGGGCCAGGGGAGGGGGAAAGGGTGTGAGTGTGTACGTGTGGCAACCTGTACCTTTTCAGCCTTCATTGCTTTAATGTGTATGCTGCCAATTAATGTATCCTTAACAAAAATCTGAATATTTGCGCTGTCTTTCCTCCACATGTTGCATTCTTTGTCCATCATTTTTCAGTGTGCTTGCCACCTGTGTTTTTCTTGATAGTTTCCTTCCTTTCTTTACTTCACTTGCACTCTGTAATTTTACTCTCCTGCCTCTGGTCCTTTCTTCTAGCCTCTGTCCATTCCTAAGAGCGTAAAGCCGTTTTTTCCTGCCCTAAAATCAGGGTGCAAAATATCAACGACGCATTAGTGCTCAGGTGGAGGGAACACAGGTCATAATTTCTTAAAAGCACCCAACAAACTGCATTTATTTTTGCTATTTTTTGAAAAGACCACGTGGTTGCTGGCAAAAAGACATAGTTATGAGAAAAGCACAGAACATTTGATTAGACAACTGAAGCTCTCAGACAGAGACAGCGCTGTGAAACCTCTCTTGAGTGCTGGTCCATCAACAGCGAGTCGTGACTCATCTGCCTGCTGAAACTTTCAATTCATTTACATTTTCACATTGGTATGTGGGCTTGACATTTCCCAGATAGGGAAGAGTGTCTTGTGTCTCAACGAGATTTTACTCTCCAAGGAGAGTGAGTAATATGTCACTTTAAGACTTGTTTTGATATTCCTGATGTGTAAAGACTTCTTTTCAGTGAAAGCCTACAGGATGCTTTTATCACGTTAGTGAGGTCTCCTGTTATACATGTCAACATTTTAAAGTGCTAGTATCTCGCTCTCTATACCCCCACAAAAAAAAACCTCTAAGAAAAAAAATAATGGAAAAAGATGTATGGTCTCATTGCTTTACATATGGTAATGTCAGCACGTCCATATCAAAATTTGTGGACCATCAATATAACAAAAATGATTTTGATCAAACATCTTGGAATGCAATTAATGCAATGCAACTAATGGAGACATTTAGGAAAATTATGTTTATAGAAAAAGCCTTTCAGATAAGTTCTGGCTATTTCCTTTTATTGGTATATATGCTTATAAGATGGAAAAGTGGTCCTTACCCTTTTCTCCAGTACTCCTAGTTGCTCTTTAAAGAAGCTGGAGATGCTGGCCAGTTCCTTCTCCTTCCTCTCCAGTTGTTTGGCCTGAGAAAGAAGAAGAGAGAGTAGAAGAAGACCATAAAGAAGAAGGCAAAGAAATAAAAATACTTTTTTGTTTGTTTTTTAGAAAAATGGCAGAATATGAAGAACAGCTGCTGTAGATGTTCTTTATAGTGACACATGACAATTTACTACACCAATATGACCTGTGTAGGCTTCCATAAATATTCAATTCTGACTGCCCGGTAAATAAAGGAGAGAAGGAAATCAATCCAGGTACTAATTAACATTATTCATTTGACTATTTTTTTATTGACATAGTTACTAAGTGGGTAAAATGATGCTAGAGGTAATGGGCTAAAATAACACATTCACTGCCTTTGCTTATGAGCCTGCCGCACACATGGGACACCAGCCAGAGGTAAATGCTGAGGGGAAGAGAAACAAGGCAACCTGTTGCTTTCACTGCTCGAAAGACTCAGAAAACATGACTATAATAGTGGTTTCTGATGAATGGAAAAATACAGCCTGAAAGACAAAACTTTGAATACACCTCACCTATGACATACAATGTAATAATACAAAGTATCAATCATCTCTACTCCATATACCACCACACACATACAAAAAAATCATATCAAATCACTATACTTGACTGCATACACATGACTACAAATCAATATAGTATTGTATTGGGAGGTACTACATTTCAGATGACCCTTGTGTTTGTCATAGCAGTAACTGGAACTGCTTCCATTGCTGTGTAATCATGATATAAGCATATAAGCCGCATCAGCTGATGCACTACTCATACGACACATACCAAATGTTTTACCGTATGCAAGATAAATGCAAGCTAAGCTACAGGGGACACTAGATCTATATTTTCTGCAGCAGTGAGCAAACACAACATAAAATAGTTTCTTCTAAAAACAGATTAACGGAACTGACATTTTAGGAGACCATGGTAAAAATGATTGTACCCTCCCCAAGTGTGTGGTTATAGCATCAAATTGCAGGTTCACGTTTTTCAATGCATTATTTTTCCATGTGTAACTTTTCATGTGTTACCTAAAACGTCCACTACTCTGTGGATATATCACGAATCTATGATGGAAATCTATGATAATATGAAAAGTGCATCACATCGACACCACAAAGTAAAACACAAAAGAATGGCTATTTAACAGCGGGTCCATCTAATGTAACAGAACTTACAAAACTACTCAGGTGGCATGTGACTGGCACAGCGGCGGCAGTGGCCGACATGGCGATGCTGGCGTTAGGATGAGGTGAAACGCTTTAATATGCCCGCTGAGCCAAGCTTTGACAGGCAGCAAGATGGCAGATTGGCTGTAGGAAGACCCATAGTTTGGGCCATGGCCATAGCAGCATGCAAGCAGAGGAAGACAGGAGGCAGACGTCAAAACGATACACTGTGAAAACAAGTTGCCAGTTCAGCTTGAAGTCAGAAATGTACATGCGCTAGGGGGTTTGAAATTAAAGAGTCACTTTTGAGGGAAGATTCACTAGAAGATGTAACATGAGTTTCACAATGGAGAAAATTGTTCTAACAGCATGAGGCTTCACAGTGTGTCAGTACCATTACACAATTTCATAAAGTGGAATGAAAAGGGATTCCTTTATGATAAATATTAATTAAAATAACAGAGTAATGAAGAGCTACTGCAGAGCTGCAAAAAGAAAATAACAGAGGGGGATGAAAATTTAAGACAACAGCGAGCATTGTCAAGACATCTGTGTAGGTGACAAGCAAACTACTTTGCGGTGATCCTTCACCATGCCATCAGCTCAATGTTTTCGCTCACTGTGCGTTACTAATCCATCTATAAACCTCACTTTAGATTTTTCAATATTACAATGAAGATTTCCTCTTGGAACAGAAAAGCAGTGATCACATATTTTGCATGGACAGTCACAGAGTGATGCATTTTGCAATAACGTATGGTGCAGTGTCTTTATATGAAAACACAATGTCAAATCTATTTTCTGAAAACATACCATATACTGTATGCAAATTGAACGATTTGAACTAACTCAGACTGAATTGACTGGCAGTGAGCTTAATTGAACCGATACACTGAAAACCTTGCGGCTTGGTTTGGGATCTTAGTGTTTACATGCATCTGTCAGAAGTTTGGTCATGCTGTGGAGAGTATGCAGCGGATCAAAGAACAGCTGTAAATCTGAATCACGCATTAGAATGCATAAAAGGATAGGCAACATGCACATGGAGTACACAGGATGGTTGAATTCTCTCCAGCACGCACACACTTGTTGTCTGTAGAGGTTTACATAGGTTTGTTTGCATATTAAAATGATTATCAGTCAGCGCTAGGGCACTCATGAACACATATTGTTTCTAACCAATAAGGATAATGAGTGAAGCTGTGCTACAGCAATATGAACATGATATGGTGCATGAACGCAATGAAGCTGGCAGGGAGTGAGGCAGCAAAAGCCACAATGGGGCATGGATTAATGCAGCATTGAAATAGAAAGTGTGTATTACAAACACACACACAGTGTTATGCCATGGTGTAATGGTGACTGATTGCTGTACCCGAGCTGTGCATTAGTGAGTGTGATATAGATCAAATGGCGCAACAGCATATTCCCTGGATGATCTACTGATCTGTTGTGCTCTTTACTGATATGGTGAATACAGGCATGCAGACATAAACACACACACACACACACCCTTACAAACAGATTGACATTACATTTATTGTAATCCAATCTAATCTTATCCTAACTTAACACGCACATGCATCCCCGAAGACCACATCTGCAAATCCCTATACTGTGCTCACTGCACTTTTCCTTTCTATGGCGGCTGTTTGATGCTTAAGGGCTGTGTGTGTATTTGTGTGTTTGTGTGTAAAATCACCTCTGCAAGCAGCACAGATGATGATGTGTAATTTTCTAGCTGAATACCTCCCAAAGTGTTGTCGTGTGGAATGGTGGCGGCAGCACACTCGCAGCCTCGCTTTAATGCACAATGAAAACATGACATTTGAATAGAGGGGAGAGAGAGAGAGAGAGAGAAACCGAGAGAGAGAGAGAGAGAGAGAGAGAGAGAGAACAAGGTAGAAAGAATGAGCAAGAAATAACTGAGCTTAAAAAAAAAAAAAAAAAGGAGGCGCCAGCAATGGTAGTGTTGCTTACCCAGGCATCGAAATCTGCTGGCTAGGAGAGAGACAACAAACAGGGGTTAGTGAGACGGTAGAGGGTATAAGGAAGGCACTGTAAGATATGGCGATAGAGACAAAGAGGAGAAGGATAAAAGACAGGTACAATAAGGAAAATGAAAAGGGAGGTGAAGTAAAGATGAATAAAGAAACAGCCGGGAATTAGGTGGAAAATGAGAGAACATGCAGCAGAGAGAAAGAGTTAACAGTGGAAGAAATAAATGATAAAGGGGACAAGGAGGGAACAACGTTAGTACAGCCAGTCCAAAAACACAATCAACACCATTATGTACAAGTTGCACATGTTAGGCTGAGGACTATTTGTTAGTTAGAAAACCCCATTTGCCAGATGTCTGATGTTGTGAGAGATGTCATTTTGGCCTCCAACAGTCTCATAATGCATCCAATGTGTCCCAGCATGCATTCTGTGACCAAGTAACTTATTGGTTTGCCAAGGTAATGAAAAAAAACATATGAGATTCTACTTATTAATCTTTACAGTGGTCATCCTGGTGGCACTGGCAGCTAAATCATTTCCTGCATATAAGATGTTGTGGGTCTGTCTGGCACATGATCGTCACTGCATGTCAGCCTTCCGTCCACACCCCCTGGCCTGTCCACCCATCTGTGTTGTTTCTCTTCACTGCCTTGAATTGAAAGAAGTTCCTTAATTCTTCAGACAGTAACAATATTTGTAAAACATATAATCAGTTTGGCATTAACTGACACATCTATGACATGTATCCTGAGAAGAGGAGAGAAGATGATTTTATCCATAATTTCCTGACTTTAGAGACTGGGAATTCAGGTGGTGTTGTTGTTCAGAATCCAGTGTTGGTTTCTTAACTAATTCATTTACTGACCACTTAGCTGAAAAGCTACAGATGAAAAATCAAGCTATTACCTTGTATATAAAGCACACTTGGTGCTTGTATGCCACAGACTGTGCGTTTGCATGAGGCCTAACAAAAAATGAATTTTGTTTTCAAATGACTGTTTAAGTACACCTTCAAATGAAAGTATTGCTTTCATAAAAACCCAAAAACTCACCAACAACAACCAGACTGTAGTTTGACTACAGGTGGTATACGTGTTCATTTTCAGCTTGCACATTAATATTTAAAAAGGAAGTTATGTTATAAAGATGTAAGTTTATTGTCTATTTTACAACAGCTCTTAGTAGGACATCGCCTGTCAGAACTGAGAACAAGCAGCTTACTATCTGTTTTTTTATGATAATTCATAGACTTCTTGTGTATGTATGAGTCTTGAATGCAGCCATAAAATATTACACAGTATGCTAGACTACACTTGTATCATCCAATAAAATGACGTTCAGTTCAATTATATAACGCAGACACACAGGACACCATAGTTGGGTGTGTCTAGCCTTGCCCACTCAAAACATGAGCTCCCAGTCCAGCATTAGACACAAACAGAAAGGGATAGATTAGAGCAGTGGGTGGCTCTAATGTTGCCATGCCTCATAAAAACACCATTCAGTTAAATGAGGTGAACTCACAAAGCCAGTTGCTGCAGAATGCATGTGTGTGTTGGGTAATCTGTGTAACGGATACAGCCGATGCCATCTGTTTAATCTCCCTGCTCTTCGGCGGCAGGCCCTAAACTGAATATGTGTCTGAGTGTGTGTGTGTGTGTGTGTGTGTGTGTGTGTGTATGTGTGTGTATGTAGACCCCTACAGAGTGCTCACAGGAGTGTGGAGGTCCCATTTCCATAGATGATAGACTTTAGAAGAGAGGTGAAGGGGCTTGTTGTGATACAGATGCAGACAAACACACACCCAAGCAGTTTGGTGCAGTCCATGGGCCGTAGCGGACAATGGCATTTCAGGTACATCCACTCATTGTTTTTGTGGCTTTGAGCCCCCTGCTGCAGCCCGAGTCTGGATCAACTGAGCTAGCAAAAACACGGCCAGGAAAGTAATCCAAATAAACTAATTGAGGCTCATATATTCCCCGAGATTTTTACCAAGATAAAGGTCGTAAATATAGCATTAATGCATTATCAATCAAGTTATTGTGATTCCGCAGTAAACATAAAGAAGACCACCGGCTTGTAATTTGCTTGTTGTGTCTATAAAACGCACCGAAACCGACAATCTGACATTCACACCCACTTCCTGCTGAGATTGGTAGGCTGTGCAGAGGTGAGAAAGGACCCAGCTTCCCCTCTCCAAATAAGTAAAAAAATAATTTTTACATCAGTTGCATTGTTTCATGACGACAAATAGGTGCCACGCACTCAGTGCATGCCACCAGAACCAGAACATCCTTGCATCTACAAAACTATTATATAGGTGAAAAGCCGCAAATGATTTACCACATCGATTAAATGGATGTCAGTGCATTTGATTATCTATGTTTGCTGTGGTTGTACCATGAGTGTCACCAGATGCATCAACTTGGCAACAGACTCTGTGTGTGTGTGTGTGTATCTATGTCTGTGTGGGAGTGAAACCGAAAAAGTGACAGAAATGTGACGTGATGAGACCTTTTGGTCTCCAACACCACCTCACATGGTGCTGAACGCTTCCTTGGAAATCAATTATGTAAATACTGAATTATGCAAATGCTACATTTGAATAAATCTATGTGTTTGGGGAGAAAAGACTTTGGTGTGGTTTTCTACTTGGACTCAGGAGAGAGAGAGAGATGAGGAAAGAGGGCTAAAATGAGGATTAGGCTGGAGAATGTCACTGGCAGACACAGTTTGTGCAGTCAAACCCCTGATTAAGCTTTTTAATTAGGGAGGAAGAGAGAAAGACAGAAATACAGACAGAGAGGACAAAATAAGAGATAATTCACTGACAGCTTTCGTCCTGTCATATCTCTATGGGAATAAGTACGGTACAGACATTCATCATGTGTGCTAGTAATAAATGCCATTGGCACAGCCGAGTGCTTTCACCCCTGCTCTTGTTTGGTCAATGCTAATGCTTAGCTAAAACCTGTGTAGATTTGCCCTCAAAGGCACTCGGAACGATCCACAGCAACGCATGTGCATTCACACACACACACACACACATCTAGTATGTTTCTGTATCACTTTAAAAAGCAGACACGCTTCAATAATGTATGTAATCATGTAATGTATTCACTTTTGACATAAACAAGGACAGTGGGATACTTTCATCAGTTACACTGATATAGGGAAATGCCGTCATCTCTTAATTTCTTTAATGACTGAACAACTCCAAATCACGAAGCTGTTCCTTATACCTGCATTGATTTACCTGTGCATTAATTTAATATCTTAGCACCACATTTGTATCCACCATCTTTGAATTATCTACCATTCTTTGTTCATTGTTCGTCATATTTCATTAACAAACAACTACTGAAACAAAGTGTGAATGGAAAATGAGAAATAGATTTTCACTGGTCTGACTTTCATTTACAAATAGCTTCAAAGTCAAGAAGTAGAATTCAAACTGGTGAAAAAAATGAAATATTTGATCTGTAACAATCTGTTTGAAAAAAATCTATAAAGGAAACAAACGGTTACTCTGGTGGGGGATGTTTGTAAAATATGTCCTAAGGTGGTATCTTCTGCATTTTTTGGTGTATGGGCAGCAAAGTGTTACAGCACTCGAGCAATACTGTATCACTGTATAGAAGAAATACCAGAGGCATGAATTGGTAAGTCTAGCTGTTTGCTCATTAAATGTGTTCTCTCGTCACATAGCCGGGGGAGGTTAAATTAATTAACACTTCATCAGCCTGCTTTCCCACCACAGATTGTCAGAAACAGATAGACACTGGAAAAAAAAAGGACAGACGGATAGAAAGAGGAAGGAGAAAGAGAGATGTCAGGTGAATAAGAGGAATAGCATTTGTTGGGAAGAGAATGAAGGAAATGAGAGAGGATAAGAACAAACAAGTGAGAGAGAGAGAGAGAGAGAGAAAATAATTACAGGCATTTTCTATATTCTCATTATATATGAATCTCACTCTCTCATTTGCTCCAATTGCTTCACATTTAGCCTGAAATGGTGACGTTCCACAGAGTTAAACTTAAACTTTAAGTCCAGAGATCCAACTTCTCCACCTATGAATTTCAAAATGTTTTCTCTGCCCTGAAAAAAATCTTATCGACTATAGACAGGAACAGTTTGGTTACACTGGGTTCTGATGAGGTCTAGCTATTTTAACCCAACAACAGGAACATGCAGTTCCGGTACAGTTTCGCTTGGCTGCACTTGACATTGGACTTTCTCAGATTGATTGGATTTTGCTTGAAATCTTTAAATCTTCTAACTGAAAAAAAAATAAAAAAATTGTCACTACCAATTTTACAACAACAAAAGAACCTAGGGATCATTTGTGAACACACTGCTTCAGTAAATTATTACTTTCACTGGCAAATATACCGAAGACACAAGATTTACTGCCATACTACCATCAGCACATAATGGAAGATGAAGCAATATTACGTACAACAGAAACGCAAAGCCTCATTAATTAACATTTTTGGGTCTTCCAACATGCAGTGATTGTGGGCAACGTGTTAAAAACAAATTGCTATATATTTCACATATTTAGTTATACATGCTTTCCTTATGTCACTTGTCCGCATGTGAAAAACAGATCAAATTTTCCAAACCTATAATCACAAAATAAACAAATCAAATTCAGTGTCATATTATCAGACATGAGATCAGGGACATAAGAGTGTCCGCTGCCTTTATTTTTGACTACGATAAATGCATCTCAAAGACACTACAAAATTACTTAGAGGACGAGAAAATCTTAATTAAAATCAATCTTAATATTAAATTCAAAAACCTTTGGCTCATACTTTGATTGTTCCAGCATACATAATTATTCCCCTATATGAGAACAAGCATCTGGGAAACATTACACTTCCTCTGGATAATAAGTCTTGTCCAGCTGTCTCATTACATCATGACTGCCCTCTGATAGGAGAGGTATTCCACTCCTACACATTTGTCCTTTGAACCAACAGGATTTGTGCTAGGTGCCCTCCCCTTACTTAACACTCTGCTCGTCAGCAATTACCGTCGCTGGAGACGATGGGGAAGTACTGTAAGTGTGTGCATATGTGTGTGAGCGAGTGCACAAAGGGCTTAGCTGCTTTAACATGCAGAAAAGATGTCAAGTCTGTGATTACACTGGCTGATAACAAGTGGTTTAGCCGTGTGCGAATGTGTGTGTCTGAACTGCTGTTGTATTAGTCAGTGTCTATGGGAAAGAAATTCAGGGTTTATATCGGAGTGTGTGCGCTTATGTGCACCTTTACAGTATGTCACACTTGCAGACTCAGAAGCCATTGCCATGGTGAAGGCAAATGTTCACCCACTCAGTTTCAACGTAAACCTCTCTCCCTCCAATGCCATATCGCAACTTGTTTAACAGTTCTTTTTTTTCTTTTTCATTGATCCATCTTCCTCCTCTCTCCTTCCCCTCTGGATTCCTACACCCATTCTCCCTCTCTTCCCCCCTCCCACCCTCTGTCTTTGGCCAACAAGCAGTGTTGGCTATCTAGCCGGCTCGCTGTTGGACTCAGACATCTGAATCTATTACTATACCACGCTCCAAGTCTCTTCTCGCTGCCTTTCAGCTCCTATAACCCGTCCCTGTCCGTGTTTCTCTTTCTCTGAGCTCCCTGCCCTAATGCGTCTATGTGCTTGCTGCCCTAGCTGCAGACTGCTACTGTATATTGGTGGAAATTACTCTTCAGTCCTGTCTCATAGGTGGGTCGTGAGAAAAAGAGGACACTGGTGGACAATGCAAAAATAAATAGTTCAATGTGGGTACACGTAAAATGCCAGGCTGACTTCCATAGAAATGCATATTTTTATTTCTGGGAAGTTTTTTCAACAGTTATATTAGAGATACAGATTGTGTGCATGCATCTGTACACTGTTTATTCTTGCAACCGATCATTATTGGATGATGACTAGACATTGAATTGATGCACAATGTTAAAGGGTGGCCATCTTATTTATTGTTATTGTTGCTACTTGCGTGATTTGTATTGCTTCGTAATCTGCTCAACAATGATGTGCCATCATCTGCTGAGAAACAACGGCTTTCGTGGTTCTTATTTTAGATATGTGTTGTCATCCACAGATGAATTTGGGATTGGCTGAATACAGCTGAACCAACATGTCCATCTGGTGCTAGAAAGCGAAAGCTCAAAGCAGCAGAAGTGATATGAATTGACAGATTGATGTAACCACAGGCTTGTTTGGTGAGGAGGGATGAGACGGTGGGTAGTAACATTGCATTTGCCTTCACAATCATAGATTTCGTGTGTGGCGAGGTCTTTAAACATGCCACAGATTAAATAATATCGAGGAATACCAACACTATATGTAATAATGGAGATAAAGGAAACATAATTAAAAAACACAATGTTTAAAGACGTCAATAAAAGTAAGGGAACAGTACACCGCTCTATTGCAGAGGATTATATTCTGTGATTATAGACAAATGTCTTTAAGACTTAGACAGCAGGGAGGCATGCTGGCAAGAACATCTTGTAACTGAAAGGCTGCATATTCAGTGCAAAACACATTTCCACCCTTGTCAAGTGTCATTTCCTAGTGCTGCTACACAGCAGCAGGGCAATACTGTTAACATGTGGCATCATCCGCTATGGTCGGAGTGTTTGTCATCTCAGGTCTGACTTTAATGAATGTTGGGCTTTTCACCCTGGTTTTCATCATCTTTCTTTAGGACGGTGTCAAATGCTTCGCTCTGCGTCATCATTCACACATGCGCATGCACATACTAAGGACAGGGACGGAGGGGTTGAAAAGAGAAAGATAAAAAGACAAGAGACAGAGGAGGAAGAATAAATGCTGGGGGAACATGTTGCCCAGGAGCACATGTTGCTGTGCAGAGCACGCATCCATCCTGCTGTATATGCCCAGGCAAACCAAGCATGCTTCAACAATGCCCTCTAGTGACTATTTAAGGGGTTACATCCTGTTTCTTCATCACACGGTCACAAACCTACCCTCATTCAAGTACTAGACATACCAACTAATGACTACACAACAAGGGATCAATTAAACAAACCTCAACAAATGAAATGATACCACACTACGTATAAGCACAGCCTTAACTGCCTACACAACAGTTGGACAGGGCTGTTAAAGAAAAGAGGAGGTGTGAGAAAACAGGGACACATCAGGAGTGACCAAATGAGCGCAGCACTTCTTATCACACATTTCAGCTCCAATTGTAGAACCGACAAAATTCTGTCAAGATGTCATTATTTACAATAAAGGACGTCAATTTCTTTTTAAAAAAATCTGTCACACAGCCTGCAGTTGCATGGCATTCATTAGAATCAAATCTACGTAAACTGATTTCTGCGTTATTTGCATTGTGGGAAATTTTGATCATGGGGGAAAATATGGCAGACTGAAAGGCAGCGTCAACTTGATCCCACCGTTTAAAATGTGCAACTTTAATGATGAGTTTGTGGCAGTCAAAGAAATGTCCCTCCTGGGTTTGAACAGACTAGAGAGGAAGAACAACAAGGAGCAAGGCGGTATGACGCGTGAAGAGTAACCCATTTTCCACACTGAAACTGATATGAAAATTGCCTCCAGGGTTAATGAACTTCAGGATGGATTAGAATAGAATAGAGGTGAGGGGAATTAAAGTGAACCAATTCAGAGATATTCAAAATCCAAATATGAATGTAACATTAAAACAAGCATGTCTAATCTTAATAATTAGGTTTATAACACACTGTAAAATCCCTCACAGTGTCCACTGCGTGAACGACTGCTTGCCTCTATCTGATAAATGTGTGAATCTGTCATTTTAATGTTTATTTATTCTAATTCTGTCATTTAAATTTTCCCACATGGGACTTTCTACTAAACTGGTCTGAATGAAAACTGCACCCTCTAATCTTGTTGTCCATCACTGGTTTTGCATTGGAGTCAGCAGATGAAAGCTATAAATATACAGGACTGAACGCAAATTAACTGACAGGTTACAAACATTCACCCGCGACCCCCAAGAGGTAGTAAAGTTTATTCTAAGTCTATTCTTCTCACCCACCTAGGAAGCTTCTGAAATTCAATAGCTCAAAGCAGATGCTTGTTATTATCTGTGTGTGTGTGTGTGTGTGTGTGTGTGTGTGTGTGTGTGTGTGTGTGTGTGTGTACTGCTCAGCACTGAATGCTTGTGCATACTAATGACATTTATTTGCAGCACGAATGACACCTCTGAGGCGGAGAGAATAGTCGGGGGAAGAAAACAAACACAGAAGTGCTAATGAAAGAAAGGAGAGGAGAAGCAACTAGGTGTTAATGTCACCTGTCGTCGCTTCCGTGTCTTTGCTCAAGGTGTAACTGTTAAGGCCTAAATGTTGTCTCAGAACACGGTTGGATGACGTGTCGAAAAAGCCAAGTTGCATACACTTTTTTTTTTCCAGAGCACCTTTGTAGGAGGGGTGAAAAGCTGGAAGTCATAGCGATGGGAGAATGTGTTGTGGAAGTTGGCACAAGAAATTCTTCACAAAATAAAATACTGTGGAGCACAAAATTTCCCGGTGTGTGTTTAATATCAGGTGTGCAAACTCAATCAAAAATGTGGAGTGGGTTAGTGATAAACACAGAGAGTGTGGCAAGTAAGAATGAGAGGAAAGTAGAGAAAAGAGCTTGCGACGCACTTTGAGCTCTCCCCATTGAAATACCTATCCACACTTGGCCAATCACTTTGGAACATCGAAAAGGTTTTTCACCGCACACCTTTGTGAGAGAAATGACATATTGGCAGCACTCGGTGGTAGACTTCAATGAGCTACAGGTAGGCATTTATACACCATATGAAGAAATATGGCATAGAAGGAAGGAATTAACACTAGCAGATGCTACACAAAGGAAAAGGGAATTTTGTAGCAAACAAAAATGTAAATACCACAGTACAAAAAGAGCTTTAAAAACACAATAGACGCTCAAAGAATATAGTACTGACTGAACTGCGGATGAACTTCTGAAGCGGATATCCCGTACAAACACACACACACACACACACACACACACTCCTCTGATGTAAATCAAGTCAGAGCCTGTTTAATGCACAGGTATATGCAGACGCAGATATATATACACACACATAATAGTCCCAGCGGTGGCGGTTGGCGCTGAGACAGAAGTAAATGGCTAATGTGAGTGTTTGTGACAGATAGCCTGAGGCAGTGTGGAGAGCAGCTCAGCTCTCTGACAGGTGTTGCCTCCACACCTCCCTCACCTCCCTCCTCACCCCGACACTAACACACAGCCTGCCTGCTGGGGAGCCAGGAGCGCACGTGGGGAAATAGGCTTGGGGGGGTGCTCGCTATATATGTGATTGTGTATTGTGATAGATCCACAGCAGTATGTGTGTGAATGTATGTATGTCTGTGTGTGTCTGTCATCTCCAGTGGGAAGTAAGGCAGCTCCCAAACTACTCAAGGTGGAGCGTTTTAAGGTGGAATGGGGAAAGAGAGCTGGAGAGACTTTTTCTTTAAGCCTCCAGCTGTGTTGTTGCTGGGGGATGCGAGGTCGATGGAAAATGCAAAGAACAGAAGGAAGCCCACCTGCTAAGCAGAGCGTTTTTGTAGTGGCAGAGCTTAGATTCCCAGGTACTTTCAATCTCCTCAACAGCTGAAGCAATGCAAAAAACCCAACAAAAAACAAGCACATTTTTCTTTTTAATCTAAGGAGTGAATTATGCTAGGTTTGAGGTATTTTGGGGGGTTTGTTAAATATGTGTCACATTTTAGACAGTGCAGAAATCAAGACGGGAACAATGAATGTGTTAGACAGCTAAGCAGGAAAAAGTGAGAGTCAGAGGTGAGACCGAACAAGAAGGACAGGTGAGAAAGAAAAAGGTGGGAAGGAAGAGGTGATATCTCCAACTTATATGCTGTCTAGGCTTCTCACATACCGTACGCACATCCACTTCAGTTCTATCAACACCTGAAAGCAGCAAAAAGACTCCTCCTTCTTTAAACATACAGATAAAGCTCCACTTTGCACCTGCACCCAAACTCCAAGCTTCCTTTCAACACACACACACACACACACACACACACACACACACACACACAAAACCTTAAATCCAAGTGTTGACACCACCCATCACCAATGACAGAGTTGGGTCAAAACTTATTTTCTATTCTGTACAGCCACAGACAGGATAAACCTTTAAGGTGGCTCCCCACTCCTACACACACACACACACACACACACACACACACACACACACACACACACACACACACAGACAGGCTGTATTGACTTGTCACGTCAGAAAAAGTAGCAAACAAAGCTGTGAGAGTAAGAGTGTTCAGTTTCACATTGCGATGCAATATCATTAAATGTTTGGAGGCCATATCAGTGCAAGCTAAGCCAGTGGCTTCATTCAGTATTCATTACAGCTGGCTGGCACGCCGAGAAGACACTGTAGGACAAATCAGTCGGAGAGGAGAGGGAGAGGAAGTGAGAGAGCGAGAGAGTCAGGGCTGAGGGAAATCCACAGTGTTTAATTTTAAGCGAAGCACAGGGGAGGGAATTGCAAATGAATCATTGGCAATAGATCACTGGTAATCAATATATATGTAAATAGAACATCAGAAACGGACCCTCAGGGTTAATGCGCGCACACACACACACACACACACACACACACACACACACTTTTTAAAACATACAAATCTCTCTGGCAATCACCTCTCTTTCACTGCCACACACACATTGCACTGCTGCACTGTTGATTGACTCATTATCAGCCTGGATTTGACAGGAGTATGTGTCAACAAGCACATTGGAATTAGGGACAAAGCAGAGCTATCACAGAAAACGCATGCAGACAACAATCAATGCAATCACTGTATCTAAATGCATACGAGAACGTGGCGTTTTAGAAACCAGGCTACTGCTGAAAGGCAGGGGTCAATCACATTACAGAAATGCATGTAGACTTTGATAATAATAAGTGTTAATATTCAGCATTGTTCATGTTCCTGTTTCCATCCACTATTGAATACTGTTGTTATTAATATAGCCTGTTGAAATAGATGATCATACTTGTACCCCAACAGGCTACAAGGACCACCAGGGGTTTCCCTGCTCTGAAAAAGTACAGATACTGTACTTCCCTGCCATCTCATTTATGTTGCTCCCACCTCACCACTCACATAATCTACTCGGAGCAGAGATTCTGTCATCAAGGGGAGTCTTAAACAGCTGTGAAAACTGAGCATCTTAATATACTGAATTAAAATAGTTTCATTTTTCTTTGGTGTACTGATAATGACAATTAGATGCATCATTTCAAGGTTCGACTGAGAGTGTGAACAAAGAGTAAGCAGACTGAGGAAACGCTGTGCTACATCAGTGATAGAAAAATAGTGGAATCACTGAGCACTCGACTTCAGTGTTACTAACAATTAAAACAGCGACCAGAGAATCCCATTTAGAATATCCTAATCACTTGAAGTCAAATGTTTGATAGTCTGCTTTTACAAAAATGTGAAACCAGGCTTGTAGATGTACATCCTAATAATTCACAAGGACAGAGGTGCCATTCAATGTCTAAACAGTAGAGGGTGCTGTTGACTAATACAAAAGGTTTCTGGAGGAAAATAAATCTACTCCTGCTAAATAATGCAAACATGTATATGGTAAAATGAGAACATTGCTTCTTAGACAGATACAATCTGGTGTTTGGTGGTGCAGTGGTTAGCACTGTCGCCTCACAGCAAGCGGGTTCTCAGTTCGACCCCACCAGTTGGCTGGGGCCTTTCTGTGTGTAGTTTGCATGTTCTCCCCGTGTCCGCGTGGGTTCACCATCCAAAGACATGCAGGTTAGATTAATTGATGATTCTAAATTGCCCGTAGGTGTGAATGTTTGTTTGTCTGTCTCTATGTGTCAGCCCTGTGATTGACTGGCGACCAGTCCAGGGTGCATTCCGCCTCTCGCCCAATGTCAGCTGGGATAGGCTCCAGCCCCCCCGCGACCCTCTGAGGATAATAGATGGATGGATTTTTGTGAATGACTCAACCAGCCTGAGACCAACAAGTCACTGAACTTGATAAGAAAGTGGTGAAATTATGTAAAAATATATATTTTTTAAATGTCTCTGCTCTAGGTAACACAAATGTTACTAAACTGTAAGTGAAGTCAAAATAAGTGCATTCACAGTTTCCCCACACTTCGTCACATTTCAAAACATTGCTTTAAAATTGTATTGATGCCAAATTGTAGTTTTAGCCTCCAAATGCAGCATTATCTTACCAAGAGAGGTGGTCTAGGTGGTTGTGGTCTAAATGTGCACATTTTTGTTAAAAAGACTCAGATGTGCAGAAGATGGGTGCCTGTGTCTCCTGCAGCTTACGAGGACACACTTACAAAACGAGGGAAAGGATGAAAGTAAAAAAATAATAGTTGTTTTGATAAATTGGATTGAATAAATGCTTAAGGAACTTCTTGTTACATGGTCGCAGCTTCTGTGTAACACAGGTGGTCTGCCGTTTTAACAAAGTGTAAATGAAGACATCAAATCAGTATTTTGGGGGATATTCAGTACAATAAAGTACAACAGCACAGCTCTGACTTCTGGAATATACCCAGAAAGCCTCACTCACCAGTATCTTGGCCTTTTCTTGCTCTTCTCGGGCCTTTCCTCTCTCGATGATGAGGGCAGGGGTTAGCTCATCCAGGCCTGTGGCTGCTGCTGTCTCTCTCTCCCTCTGGGCCAGTCTAGCCAACTGCTCCTGCACCAGGGCCTGTTGGCGCTCGAAGCTAACGTAGGGGAAGATAAGAACTGTTTAAACCTTTATTTATCAAGTGAAAGTCTGCTGAACATGCAAGTTCTTGTTCACACAGAGAGCTACCCAGCCAGATCAGAGAGATACTGGTTTCCGCTGATTGACACCAATACCAATATTTTTAGGATGAAGCCTCCAAGACCAAAAAACAAACCAAATAAAAGAGTATATATATATCTTATGCACTGATTTCTTCAGTATTGTGGTAATGGCAGAGTGAAAAATGCTAATCCAAAACAACATTTACAACCTGAGACACTAACCCTCTTGACTGAAAATTAATGGTGAATAATAACAATAATTCTCATTCATGAATTGTTGGGTGGAATCTAATTAAAGTATTACACTAAAATCAGGTTAGGGTTTATTAGGAAAAAAACAAGTGCAGTATTAAGTCACACTACAAATGCATGAGGAGAACACAAACTAAGATATAATGCAACCTATAATACAATGCAATCCAATCCAGCAACACCATGAAATACGGCCTAAGAAATTACCATAGACTTCACTACCACGTAGCCACAAAATCTCACAATTATCAGCTTCACAAAAAGGGTATTTATTGCAGGGTTATTGTATCGGGTTGCCTGAAAACTTCTGCTATGGTACCTGACACAACTGAGATGCTTGGTCCCAGAACTTAAACCAGTGGCATCTTGGCCAAGACCCTATTTCTGTAACTCTCTAACTTGCTGTTAACTAACATGAACAGATAAATAAATAAGAACGGATTACATTACAGAAGTTTGGCACTAATAACACTGATCAAAATATAACAATATACTGTATATTATGTGGGTAAGAATGGTTGGATTTGCCAACATGTAAATCTAAAGAGGCTTGGGATGGTATATGAGCATTCCAGCAGCATAGCAACATGCCTGTTAATACAGACAGAGTAAATCAGCACAGGCAGTGATGACAGGTCACTCGACAAGTGTATGTTCTCTATAAACACTGCACATTAGTATCACGTGTGTGCTATTTTATACATCTGTCACCTCCACTGGCTATTAGCTGCCTGTGTCAACACAGAAGCCCCAACTTAAATATATGAAAATATATGTTAGGATCAAATCTTCTGCACAATCTACTACTTACCAAGCCCCAGGGAGTCGTCAAATTCCAAGTAAGCTAACACTAATGCACTATCATAATGAATTACATGCAAAGTTATAGCAGGTCCTTCACCAAATATGGCTGGATAACAACAAAAAGTTGACAGTGACCTTGACATTATGAGCACCTACTTTTTGCGGATTTCTTCCTGTATTTCTGCAGTGGAAGGTCCTGTTGGTTTTGGACCTGAAAATCAAATGGGAAACATATCAATACTATTAGCGATTACAATATGGATCAGTTTACAGAACGAAGTAGCAAGAGCGACAAATGGCTACCGGTATATGAAGGGTTATGGTCTGGCCAATCACGTTCCCTGTGGGCATGACATCTGTCTTACAAAATGATTTATTCCAAGTTGACTAAAATGGGCCCCCCTTTTAAACTATTCTCTCTAATGTTGACCAATTATCAAGTCACAGCTTAATGTCACTTTAATTATATTAATATGTACAAACAAATGTATTAAGTAAAATATATTATTATATAGCAACACAGAGCGGCAGCTCCACACTCTCTGAGACCATGTGAAAATATTCTAATAAATGTGAGCACATAATTTTAATCTGAAAAAGTCACACATCGCTGCTGTGTTGAAAGGACCTTCATCCCGATACTGTTCTCATCAGTCGTTGTTTGGGGACATCATGTTTGCTGACACAGTGGGCCTCCCAATGGGAGCTCTGTGAGAAAGAAAAGGTCTTTGACTGGGACTTACTTGGTGGTGGTTTGTGACTGTCCGGCGGAGACGGTGGTGGCTTGGCGCTGTCAGACCCCTGAGAATCCCTCATCCGCCGGACCACATCCTCTGAGAGCTGGACAGGAATGTGGGAATTAACAAATGTGCTTACAGGACAGTTGCGTGTCTTGGAAAGCAGCTGATTAAAAGGCTCACTGGTTAAAGAGACCATCACCCAGCGACTGCCACTGAGCAAGTCACTTAAGAGACTACCAGCTCCAGATGTGCTGCTGTACAGCTGTGCATGACCTCTCTGACCTTCCTGAATAGTAAGACAAAGAGTATCTATCTGCCTACACACATGAACACACTTTTAATTCACTCTCCTGCTGTAACGTTACAATTTGCAGGGTCACAGGTGGCACACAATCGCAAATTTTGTGTTTGTGAAACTGGAACTGTCTACGTTTGGTCACTAAATCATTACATTTGCTGCTGACTAACGTTACAGTAACGTAGCTTACTCCCTTGAATAGTGTTGACAAAGTAAATCTAGCTAACATTTGCGTCATGCTGTGGAAATTTCGCCAGCATGTTGACGTTGCGCTGCGTTACGGCTGGGCAAAAGTCCGCATTATTGGCATTTTACCGCGAGCTACACGTCGCTATTCATCAAGCTGTTAGATAAGATAAATGTAGCCAAATGTTACTAACCTAAGAGAGCGAGTAACGGAGACAGGGGGTATGACCGGGGTCATTTGAGGACATGGGAGCACTTAGACCGACAGCACAGCAGAAGCTTACTAGCTAACCGTTATTAGCTTCAGTCGTTATACATAATAACACAATTCAAACTTTGGTTACGTTACATATACCACGTTATATCTACCTGCACTCCTTCAATTACTGTGACCTTCTCGTCTTCGTCCAGTCCGAATGACACTTTCCTAGTCGTGCTGCCGCTACCTCCCATGTTGACCTGCTGTTTGTTCCCCCTGTTTAGAATAATAACACACCCTGTCTAGCTGTAGGACAGGGAGCGATAAACGAGAGCGGCTGGAGTCGCCGCCACAGCGACCGGCGGTTAAAACACTTCAATAAAGGTCATTCTGGCGCTGCAGTATCCTCAAAGCTCATTCGCTGGATGAAATAATTCGGACCCAATGACACATGGTCCTGTGTCTTGCATCGACTAAGGCTAGATGGGAATTGTAGTTTAACTGTAGTCCGACTAATGAGAAATCTGACTTGCGAAGCTTTATGACACAAACACAACATAAGGAAAAATAGAACAGAGGACAAACAGTCGTGTCATCAACACATGAGGAAATATGTATGAAATATGTAGAAAAGGCCCTTTGCCTGAGTGTAGTTGCCACAGGCAGCCACAGAGTGGAGTCCTATCCTGAATTTGAACGTACTGATGAATTACCTAACCCAGCCACAGTGTGGCGTCTTGTCTCACCCCCCCAAAAACAAACAAATGAAAGAGTCCATGGTTTATTCTGTAGGTCATGGAATGCTAAATATATTGCATTATTATGGGCTGAATATTATACAATCAATGCACTTAAATAAAAAGGCAATTTACAGATCATTTGCAAAATGATTTCAACATCAAACATCTTGTGTATCAAGAGAGTGGATTTCAATTCCATAACAATGCACCCTGTGAACTCGTGTCATGAAACAGCAAACTGATTTCCCCAATCACTATTCTGACTACAGCAGTCATCACCAGTACTCAAACTTGAATATGAAGTATTTCAAGAGTCAGGCAAATCCTGTAATTTCATTGAAATATACAACTTGTTAACTGGGAAGTCGCTTTAAAATGATGAAAAAATAAACGTAACTCTATATTTTGGCATACAGGTCACCACCATCTATGAATACTGCTAGCTTAAACACAGTCATCCATTCATACCAAACATATAGCATTTTCAGGGGGAAACTCACATACATTGTATATCCATGGTAGGCATAAGTCAATGTGATGTGAGGTGGTAGTAATAACAGGAGGTATGACAAGAACTGATTTCATGTGTTGAACCAAGAAGCAAACAACTCAAGCCTACAACTAATCAGAATGGAACATTTGCTCTGCAACAGTCCAGTAGTTTTCTCATTGACAACTTGGGAATTTATTAATATATATATAT
>LKNJ01002698.1:25860-56531 GCA_002120245.1 Maccullochella peelii | reverse complement strand
TATATGAGAAACTGCTTCAATACCATCATTTGATACCACAAAATTGAGCAATATTGTTTATGGTCTAATTTCACCACATTTGAGGAAACTCACAGAGGGAAAAGAAAAGACAATAGCAGCAGCAAAATTAAAAACTCAACTTTGCAACAGCAACCCTTTTGCAGCAAGCAAAGCTTAACTAGATATGCTGATATGTGAATGAGGACTTGTCTAATTTGGAATAGTTTCTGCACATTTGTTGTTCAAATCACACATGTAACAACACATCCTTAATGACTATGAAGCTAACAAATGAGCTGCTTTCAGTGGAAGGAATGATTCATCTGGTATAAGAAATTATAGCAAAAGCACAGGAGAGAAATAGCAGGTAGCCATTCCTAGGAGAGAGCCTTACAGATGGTTTGTGATCTTTAACATGAACGCAATGTCTGTATTTAGGAGTTACTGATGTCCTTATCATATTGCAGTGACGTACATCACGCTAACACCTTTCACTTGCTCAGAGGAGGGACAGCATCTATTTCAGAGGACAAAGTACACCTGTCAAAATAAATGAGTACGAGTCCTTGTCCTGTGTAGGACAAGGACTAGGCACTTGCTCAGAGGAGGGACAGCATCTATTTCAGAGGACAAAGTACACCTGTCAAAATAAATGAGTACGAGTCCTTGTCCTGTGTAGGACAAGGACTAGGCACGGCGATTCAGGAAAAAAAAAAAAAAAGATGAGCGAGTTGAGTCACAAATCGAATACAAGGCAGCAGATAACAAAGTCAGTTGAGATGCTGTTACTCAAAGCTTTAAGTGGGAATGTAAAGATGTTGAGTTGCCATCAAAAGAATGTTAGATTTTAAAGACTTGGGTATTTAAAACTGGATTAAAACTTTGAGCAGTTGATGCATGAAGCTGGAATGACAGAAAAAGTAGAGAGAGAAGTCAGTAAGCTCCCATATTTAAGAACCTGTGGAACAGGACCAACACGGAGTCTGTCACAGGCCATAATGAGGGACAGCACTCCTAGTGTGGAGCTACAGCAGCAGTGCACTCTGGCAACAGTGTTACAAAAGCAGTTGCTAAATTCACAGTCCTCCAGATAATTGGCTAGCAAAGGCCTCTGCTTAAGTGTCCAAGTGTTAACTTATCTTGGCCTCAAAGCAAGACCAAGACGACCCTTTCTTGGTGTCCAACTACTTTGTTCTGCTTCTCTTTTTTTTTGGCCAACTCCTCTGATCGCCTCCCTGCCTAACACACTACACAAGCACAACATTTAAGTCCAGCTGTATAACCATCTCTCTTCTTCCATTCTCCTCTTCATTGATTCACGCGTTGATAGGTCTCCAGCGGTCAGCTTCAATGCTGTTAATGCTGCTGGACCCATAGGGTCCGGAGGCAACATCATCCAGGTATGCTCCAACCATACGAGAGCTGCCGGGACCAGAGCCATCGATCTGGGTGGAGGAGTAGAACAGGCCCTGGTCAGTCAGCTCCTTACGGCCAAGGGCTGTGGCGACGGTTGGGGGAAGGTGGACGTCGCTTTCATCTGGCTCATCCACCTGTGACTTGTAGGAGAACAGGATCTTGGGCTCTGAACTGTGGAAAAGAAGAAAGTAGTGAAATAAAGGATGAAACAGGGTCAACTGTCTTGAGAGCAACTGTAAAGTATTGTGTATATTTTGTTGATTCTTTGTACAAACCCAAAGAAGGCCTTGAGGAATGTGACATAAATGAGCGGAGCAAAGGTGGAGAAGTACAGGAATGTGGTGACATCCACACAGCTGGTTCAGAAAAGATAAAATTAAAGACAGACACAGTGTAAACAGTCCCATTAAAAATGACAGGACATACGGATATTATCAGCTTCAGTAGATACAGAAAGCACAAACAAGAGGTTTCTGTCAAAAAGACAGTTCAGTCCAAAAAGAAAACATCTGTTATATTCTCATCCCCTCGCCTAAACGCCACTGAACTTCACAGGACCCAAACCAAAACAGTGACTCATCCCCCTAGTTGCAACTCAGCCAACAAATTCAATTACAAGAATTTAAAAAACAGCCACCCAGCTCCATATACAGGATTTGTTTTTCTAAAAAGGCTTGTGCTGCATAAACCCAAGGCTTTATAGCCACAGTTGCTCTGAAGTCAAAAATCTATTCAACTTATCTTTCTTCCTAAAATACTCATACAGGTCTATTTATTCAGTAAAATACTCAAAAGGGTAATACTGACCAGAGTCCCTCTATGATTCCAGCACATAGCAGAGCGCTGCCCAGGCCCTGGACAAGGTTCAGTAAAGACAGGATGGCAGCATACACATAGAAACTCCTCTTAGCTGGACAATAGGAAGCAAAATGGACAGCAGAGAACAAATGCTTTCAATTAAATGGCACCATGAAGAGTTAAAAAAAAAAAAAAAAGAAGCACATTACTAAAAGTGCAACTCATCCTCGTTTAAATGAATTTTCCATTCATGGGATATAATGCTAATCTTTTAACCTTTCAAATCTAATTTCTGATCTTTGATCTGCAATGAAATCTGTAACTTACATGGAAGAGATATCCTCTCCCTCAATGGAGTTTTAGGCAAGATCACAATCAAAGAGTACACCTGCAAAAAAGGATTACATCATCAATCAAACATCAGACATCAGTTATCGGGTATCTGTCAAGCATGAGTTTTATTTTATCCCCCGTGCTGCCACTGCTGCATAGTTACAGGTTACTGACCAGGAAGAAGAAGCAGGAACTGGCCAACCAGAAGTGACGTCCTCCGTGACCGTAGATGTTGAAGTCCTCAGCAGACAGGTGGCTGTCTGGGTACAGGATCTCTAGTGCGCCCTACAACCATTCCTCATTTATTTTAATTGCGTGCAGAATGACAAAAATGAAGTTTAACATTATTTAACCTCTTATCATCTGTCATTACCTGTGTGATGGAGTAGCCCAGAGCCAGCACAGCAGTGATAGCCAGCACACGCTTTATACTGGACTTGCTCTCCAGATGACCTGATAAAGGAATAAAGAAAGAGGCTTAACAGAAACAAAAGCTGTACAGACATTCAGCTACATTCATGACTAGATTCAGGGCTGAACAATGATAACTATATAACAGGGAACATTTGAACCAGATGCGTCATGTGAAAAGAGACAATCGCCACACTGGTTCACATTTGGAGTAAATGAGAACTGAAACCAGTGGAGCAAACTAACCAAAAGCCAGTCCCAAGATGATAACACTGAGCTCAATAGCCAGCAAGAAGAAACGGGTGATTTCCCACAGCACCTAAAGAGACAACAAACATCATGAGTATCCATGTGGCAGAGTAGACTGGCTGCGTCTGTAGAACACAAATACTGACCCAGAACATACACGCAAAACTTTACAGGTTACGCTCCAAAGGATTATAGAATCCTTTCTATTTTTTTTCTTCAACAGTGCAGCCATGACAGTGTGCTATGGGAACACTAACTCCATCACTGTGAACTCCATAGGGATCTGTCTGGTATGTGAGGAATGTCAGCCATGCCTTTTTCTTTTAGACATGTTGAAGCTCAAATCAGACCCTCTGGGTATTTAATAAAAAGACGTATGTGACAGGATGTGGCGACTGCTACTTCAGTATGGGCAAAGTATTTATGCTGCAAAGCTGCAATCTCTCATGTACTACTTAAATAAATAAAATAAAAACTATTTCACACTGTTAAAACTCCAAGAAACCCAAACTGTTTAGAACGGCGTACATCAATTTAAAACCGATTTCCCCCAGACTGTATGTTCCACCACACAAAGAAGCAGTTTCATGTTTACAGTAAACATGAATGTCTTGTGACTAGTGAAGGTGAGAATTTGCTTACAGTACAAGAAAGTGAAGAGCTTTTTTTTTTTTTTTTTTTAAATACAAAGAGTCCCTCCAAGCATTAAAAATATACTGTGGCATAAATAACATGGACATTTTTTATCTATGCTTTGTGCTTCCTTACTTTGTCTATGATGGTGGCAGCACTGGACGCACTGACAGTCATGGACACGACAGCCCGGGTGATTCCAACCGCTGCGACAACAAACACCTAAGAAATACAGTACAAAACATGTTAGACCATATAAAACAGTCTGTCTTCTGAACACAATATGTGGAAACGTATAGCTGATAGCAACAATGCACTGGTTAACCTTAGTGACCAGTGCACAGTTCCTTTATAGCCTTGCCAGGCATTGTGGAGGTTACCATCACTGGAATGGTTACCTAAATACACAGATAGTAAAATTTGGAAACAAAGAGAATGCACCGTCCACCGGGAAGGAGCAGATTATAAAGCAGAGCAGTAAACAAGAAAGGAACTAATCTCAGGGCAGGTGCTGAGCCGCAACAGAGCAAATCGCCAAGTAAACAAATACAAGGCTCACACACTGCAGGGCTCCAATATTCGCTCTTTATTACACCAAGGTCACGTTTCGAGCACAGCTGCTCTTCATCAGCCCGAAACATTAACTTGGTGTAATAAAGAGCGAATACTGGAATATCGAATATTGTAGTGTGCGAGCCGTATATTTGTATATTTTCTTCTTTGTTGCTAGACAAAATGAAAGTGAAAGGTTTGAACAGGTGCATTGTCCCTTCAGACGTCTAGGGCCAGTTCAGAGACTGGTAAGCATAAAAAGAGGATTCATCTTAAATTATGGGCTAAAATACTTCACTACGTAGCACGACATCAAGCTCAAGATAATTACTTTGAATACTGTATAATGGTGTTTCTGTAGTTTGTGTCCTACCAGCAAGTAAAAGGTGACGAAGATGGGGCTAGAGGTGAGTCGAATTTTCGCCCTGGCTGAGGGCAGCTTCCACATCAGGAATACAAAGAAGGCCACATTTGGCACTAGCAGTAAAATGTCCCAGAACCGCACCCTAAGACAGAGAGATGAATGTGAAGGGAGGCAATGCAGAAATTTCTGAAAATGTTTATTTTATCTGCAGTAGAGATTGCACATATTTTGTGTAGTCTGTTGAATATTCACTTTAAACAGTTAGTAATGCATTTCTGGCACTGTCACACAAAGATTGGTATGTTTTACTAACTCTTTCATGGTTTTCAACTATTTCTTCCCCAGTATGCTACCAAATACCTGGAATCTCTAATGTCCTCGTACAGAACTTGTAGACATTTGTGAGGCTTGGTGATGTTGGCTTCAGTATCAGGTTGCCAAGTTGGGAATGCTGATGTGTTCTCCAATGGTGTAGGTGAAATACTGCCATTGTATTGAGCAAACCTAGCCACAGCAGTCACTGTGGCTAGCATGGTGTCGGACCCTGTGGGGAAAGAAAACCTGATTATGTCAGATAGTAATTGAAACGGATTACTCACATCAGCTGACGCAGACCTTTTACTTCTTATTCTAAGTTTCCTCTTTGTGGGAGAGGTTCAGGTTGTGAAGTGGAATTTGTGAAGCGAAGGTCGTTTGGTTACATAAAAGGGTGCTGAATCTTTTTTTTGAGGGCATATTATAGGAAATCGTATGCCATACGAGCACAACAAAACACTTGAGATTTTTTATTTTAACAGAGGTTTAAGACTGTTGTCTTGGGAGGTGTACAGCTGTTGTATTGCTGTACCAGGCACAAACCTGTCACACAGCTTTCTCCACTTTAAGATTAACATTATGTAACGCGACTGGCTGGTATATCTATCACGTGTTGTGTTAAATTTAAAGTTTCAAACGGTGAAACTAATCAGATCCCGTTAGCATTAGTTTAAGCCTACTCAACAGTTGGAGAACTGTGAAGATACAGTACATAACTTGGCTAGAGTAAAAAAATATATGACTAGAGGTCAGTCTCAACTCAAGACCGCTCTTGCTGGAGTTGGTTAAAGATTGCAATGGGCAGCTAATCTTAACGTAGCCGAACGTACGTTTCCTTCTTATGGGTTATCACAATACTTTCAGTTGGCGTTAAGGTGATTTCAGACGTTAGCTAACGCTGCTAACGTTACTTACAACTTGCTAGCCGCAGTCGGAAGATGCGTTGTTGGTAAATTAAAATTATATTCTCCGAGCTTCCGTTAGAGACAACACAGTAAAATGATAACAATGCTAATGGTAAATATAGCTTGCTAAATAACATTAGGTAACACTGCTTAAAAGCCGACTGGTTTACGTTAGCATCAAAACAAACGTGATACTAGTGCAAGTGCAATGACGCTGCCCCCCCCCCGTAACAACAGCTTCAACTGGTAAATTTTTAAAAAATTACATCTTACCGATTCAATGGTTCAGCTGCTGTAAAATGTTTTAGAAATAAGACGACTAAAGCACATTCTTTACACGCTGTAATCGATCAAGACATTGATCACTGATACGGGACATGGCTGTACTGGATAGTTTCGTTAACAAATTTCCCCAGTCTGGTCAGCTGACACGCTCACCAAACAGTGAAAGTCTCGCGAGGTGACACTGTGACGTAGTGGTTGGAGGAATAAGTGTCATTATTTAAAAAAAAGAACTGCTTTGTCTGGAAATTCTAGATTTCACCTCTCTTAGTAATTAATTTAAGATTAAATTTATTATTTAATACTTCAAAAACAAGTATTTGGAATATTTTCCCCAATTACCTATTTGATCTAGTTGGTGGTATCAATTTCTACTAAAATGTGACTTCTCTAATAATAAAATCCCTATTAAGTTGGCAAATTTTCATAGGCAAGCGCTGACAGCTTGGTTATTAGGTTACAAACACAACCTTTCGCCCCATAGGTACTTCATATGGAACAATAAAGACACCGGATGTAAAAATAGAACTATCTTCTATCACACATGGTTTAATAATGTAATACTGACAGCTGGCCAATTACTTAATCAAAATGGTTATTTATTATCTTATAAAGAATTTCTTGATAAATTCAAAATACCTATAAAACCAAAGAAGTATGCTATTGTTTTCAGTGCTATACCAGAACGTGTCCTTATACTTCTACTCTGGTGCTGTAGATCTACCGTTTAATTTTGAAGATTGTGTGGAAAATATTTATATTGGTGGAACTAATATATTGAAAGAGAAGTGTTAGATTAGCTATGTTACTGTCCCTTCAGCTTGGTGTTTTTGGTCTTTCTTATTTAATGATATACGGTGGGAGAAAGCATGGAAAATATGTGATCACTCACAAGCTTAAGGAAGTGTCTTTCAAGATATTACATAGAATTTACCCGGTAAAACTTGTGTTAGAAAGATTGAAATTGGATATTGATTATAAGTGTGATTTCTGTGGACCAGAAAAAGAGAGTATTTCCTATGTATTTTTTCACTGTATATATACAAGAATGTTCGAGATTGAAAAAAGAAAGTTAAGATGAATGTTGAAATAAATATGTTTGATGCAATGCTATATTTTGGTCAAGATGAGATACAACTATTTATTATTTTTGGAAAATTCCATGTTCATAAGAGAAAATGGTCAGGATCCAAGCCAACCTTCCTGCACTTTATTAATGAATTGAAACAATATAGCACCATCTTATCCAATGTTAAAAAGAAAAAAAAGCTATTAATACCTTTAAATTATTAAATAAATATAATATGCTGCACATAACACAAGCTCTGGAATTGTAAAATGTATAGTTTTTTGTTTGGTTTTGTCTGCTTTTTTGGTTTTGTTTTCTATTGTCTATGTATCTGTTTGTACCTCTGTATATGAGCATGTGCACAATAAAGAAAGTGGGGGGAAAAAAAGAGGAAAGTGGTGGCAATGCTAGTTCTTTTTGTAGATTTATTTAAATTAAGGCAAGTAAAATACACGTGGGAGAGTGACATCTATCTCCCAAAGCTGTAATATGAAATGTAATAGGAAATCAGAGTCTGTCTTCTATCAAGACACAACTCAAAGCTGTTTTTTAAAATATTATTACTTTGCTCTTTCCACTATGCAGCACATTTTCTAAGAACATAATATAGTTACTTGAAATGTATATGATTATGAATAAATAGTGACACGTGCTTTGGGGTGCCCTGACATCATCCTGTAAGCCAGGTGCACTGGTTCGGTCAGGTTAGCCTTAAATGTGTACACATGAGTCTTCCCGCTGATGGGGCTGACGTTGTAGAAGCTCAGCCTGTGAGTCTTGAAACTCAGTCTGATCTCTAGCCTGCGTGATACCGTGGTCCTCTTCAGCGGCACATCGTGACTCTGCTCAAAGGCTGTAAGCAGGTTGTTAAACCACATCAGACACCAGGAGCTCCGGCTGCTTTCCAGAGCAGAGGGCAAGCCGCTGCGTGCTAGCTTCCCGCTGTAACACACACCAATGATCCACGGAGAACCTTCGAGCTCCACCTCCCAGCAATGGTCCCCTTCATAGAAGCTCTGGGTGCTGAGGACCTGGAAGAAGCTGGTGAACCTCCGAGGAGAGGACGGGTAGGGCTGTTTGGCAGCGCTGAAAGTCACTGTCTTCAAGTCCTCTGAGAGGATAAGGTTGGGATGGGCTGTTTCTGGGTCAAAGGTCACCTCTGAAGGATTGAGGGTGTTCCGAAGGGAGCGCTGAATCTCTCCAAATTTTTCCCTCAGCTCAGCGTTCATGTCTTCCAGCTTGGGACAGGCTCGGGCGGGGTTGACTTTGGCTTCAACGTGGTCTTCCTCTTCTCCCACAGGTTTGGCCATTAACTCCACAATGCATGGTTGTAGAGTCCGAATCTCGTCATTAAATGCAGTCTCATCCTCTTCAGTCAGAAGTGACTCTGACCTGAGGACAGCTTGTCTCAGCTGCTTAGTCAGCTCAGCAGCTTGACTGACTCGACTGCCCATACTGGCCTCACCTGGACCTAGCTCCTCTTCAATTAGCTGCATCACCTGTGCACTGTAGCTCTGCGCCAAATCTTTAATCTGCCCTAAAAGTTTGGATGCTTTCTCTCTCAGCTCTCCACTAGCAGTGGTCACCCCTAACTCCCGCTCCTTCTCTTTCCTCAGCACACTCTCTGCCATCTCCAACTTGAGGCTCAGCTCTGTGACTTGAGAAGCCAGTCTGAATTTAGGTTCATCCATTTCCATCTTGCCTTTGGAACTGCCTTGTGCTGTGGATCCAGACCCAATTTGAAAGCCACCCTTTCCCTTACACCCTGAACTCTCCTCCTGTCTCTCTCCAGCTGTTGCTGTGCCCTGGTGGTATTTTGTGTTTGGTTCTTCTGTAACAGACCTAACATCACTCTTGATTGTTACATGGTCGATATCAGAAGGGTGTGCAGTGGAGTTGTCTTCCCCGGCAGCGGCTTTGTAGGTTTCTACGATGTTGCACATTTTGGAGCTTTTCACAAGGGTTTTGGTTCCCTCGTACTCCACCTGGCACTCAGGGCAGCTGTGTTGGTCAAGGCCTTCTCCCATGGTCTGAAGGCAAGCATAGCAGTAGATGTGACCACAGGGAAGAGAAACTGGCTCGGAGAAGAGCTGCAAGCAGATGGGGCAAGTAAGCTCCAAAGCCAAAGCTTCTGGGTGACCCTTTTTAGAAAAGTTTGTTTCAGTCTCACGCACAGACATGGTGGCAGGCACTGGAAAAACAGACAACTCAGGGTAAGACTTCAGAAATATGTATTGTTTATTATATAAACTTAAATATGACTGTGTAAAAAAAAGTATATAGTAGCAGGGTCATAGTTAGGATTTTAGAAAAACTGAGGTCACCAGTCCCCTCTCACTAAGACTATGACCAGACACCAAATATAGTAAAAAAAATAATTATTCTTTGCATTGCATTTTTTTCTGTATTTATTGTGTTACCTGTCAATTATGTTTTCTGTGAATTTTACCAAGTGTCACTTTTTAACTGAACGTAAGCTACGTGCAACACCTCCCAAATAGCCCACAAAACATAGCCTACTGATAATATAACTCAAGTGTCCTCAATGGTAGATGTGGCCGTGGACAATATATACATGTTGTGCAGCAGTCTTGCAGGTGTAGGTTACCAATATACAGCACAAGGAAACCATACAGTAGGCCTATGTGTAGCCTAAGGAAGTAAAATTAGTAAAAATCACAAGCCAAAACCTACACGAGCAAGACCAAGGATTCATCTAATTATATCGATAGTAAATACGACATGCGAGTTGCAGGAAGATGTGTCTGATGGCCAAGTATGGCAAAGAGCGAGGTCTAACAGGCAGCAGGCCACAAATGTTTCTGCGCCGTCATCTGGCAGTGAGCCTGTTCACTGGATGGTTAGGTTTCGATTTCCAGCGAGCACGATCTCCACGCGGACACATCCCCGAAGTTTTGATTCCTTCTGTTTAATCAGTCAGACTTACATTGTTTGCCTGAGTACGCTGCAGGGAGTAGCTTGGATTTCAATTAATTTGGCTTTGCTTCCTTAAAAAAAGAATTAGGCCTACATTATTATTCACAAGCGTTTGCGTATCACTTAATGCGCAGCAGGGACAGTAGCAGGCGAGGACGCTTTCTTCACAAACAACTAAATATAGATCGTGCGTCTTTTTTTTTTTTAAGAAAAAGACAAGAGCAAAAAATAAATAAAAAAATAGACTCACCTGCTACCACAGTACTGTGTTGTGTCGAGTCTTCCTGTTCAGGTAAGTCAATAAAACGCACTGACTCAGAGACCGAATCTCTCTACGCCTTTCACAAACACCGCCACCTTCATTTGCCCCCCCGGAGCTCAGCGGGGTGATCTTGAGCAGCATGTGTCAGCGTGTATTTGCCAAATCTTTATCCAATCTGCCACACCATCTAATATGGTGAATGTCATGCCCTCAGAATTGGTATATTAGCATATTAAGTACTTTTTGTTTAAATTAAAATTTAAGTGAGTTTTTTTCTTTTATTGCAAAAATATACATAATATTGTAAGACGGCAAAAAAACTATGCAGTGACAGCAATTGGAAATTTAACTTGAAAACTTCAAAAGTGAAAGAAAATGTATGTTGTGTCAAAGGCACAACCAACCATTTCACATTAAAAGTGGAGGACAAAGAACACAGGAAGTGTTTTATTTTAAATTCATTTATATTTCAGCAAAATCCTCAGCTCCAATGCATCTCCACACAGTTGGATGATAAAAGATATGCAAAAATAAATAGTGTCATTATAGTATAAAGGCACAGCACCAGGCTAAATCACTACAGTAAATTCCCCTCCAACATCTGTTTACACATTTCTGAAATAAAAGTCATTGTCAGTCTGAGCCACCTCTCCATTCATGTAGTGTACAAACATGTCTAAACTTGGCAGTGCAGTACCTGAAAGGAAGGCATGTGAAATGTGCATGTTGTCGTTTCACAATGATAATATGCTCAGATCAACTAGCTTCCCATCCAGAGCTCCAATTACGTTTGACTCAGGTGAGTCAAACGTAATTGGAAAACACTTTTGTTCTTGACAAAAACGATCTCTGACAACAGAATAATGCTCAACATCGTTCGGGGCAGACCCCACTTATCTCATACTTATTAGGGTCAAACAGACTCTAAAATAATCCAAAGCATCTTAAATACATTTTCACACCATATTTGGTTGCTTGGTACATGTAGCTATAAAAACCCTCCCCACAACGCTAAAGTCCAAAGACACACAAGCTTTCTAATCTCAACTGAGTAAAGGATAACAGGTTTGTTTTGTAGCTCTGTGTGTGTTTGAACTTCAAGCAGTGAACTGAACATTTCCAGATCAGTCACAGCATATTTATTCAGTTGTCATGTTCACTGTATAGTATTGTATTGTATAAACAGCCAAAGTCATTTTAAGAGCACTGTGATTAAGTGCTGTATAATGTTTTATAGTTATTTTTTTAAATGTGGAGTCCATGCATATTATGACTTAATTTGGCTCCATCTTTAAGACGGGACAGTTTACTCTTTCTCTTCCAGTTTATTCCAGCAACATTCAGGCATGCTGGAAATCCTCTGGAAAAGGAGAGAACAAAGCATATATGTGCTTATGTGCTTGCCTTAACATGTGTGTGTGTGGCTTTTGGTAGATTTGAGTGTGTGTGTGTCTACAGTAGTGCATCCAGGTCCAGTTCTGGCAGAGGCTCCTTCCAATAAGAGAAACTACTGTACTCAGGATAGTCCAAAGCAGAGGACGAGCTGCCCTCAACAGACAGCATGGGGAAGAAATGTTCCACCAACTCACTGAGGTGGCTGTACCTGCAAAACACACACACACACACACAACTGACTCATAATTCCATTAATAAACATAAGTCACGTGTGAAAGATCAAAAGTGTCTCCGTGACAGTCTAGTGTTTCTACAAGTTGCTTCCCTATAGATTATCACAACAACAATCCCAGTGAAAATTCTCTCTCTCTCTCTCTCTCTGTTCCTGTCAGCCCGTTCATCCTCATTGGGATACAGGCACTGATGTCTGCCACAGTGTCTTTTTTTGATGCCACTAAGAATCACTAAAATCAGAAGCATAGAAATGAAGGAGAAGGTGTTTATATCTTGTGTTGTACACTTACGAGGACTTGTTGCCTTTGGTCTTCTCCTGGGTGAGCTCTCCTTTTGGGTTGACGGTAAATAACCTGGTGTCAGGCACCCCAACCTGCTTATAGGCATAAGCATCCTGTAAAAGCAAGGGCAGCAAAACAATACAGTTACACAGATGAGCTTCAGTGTCACTTTAACCTTTGCAGTATGTAAGTACACTACTAGCACTAAATCCATAATCATAAATCATTAGCCAGTGTTTACTTTATACACCCAAGCAAACCCCAGACTTTACTTCCGCACTTCATTTCTAGCTGCTGGAGAGTATTACAGGATGTGCACGTTAAAATAACACGAGGGAAAACATTTCTTTGCTTTTTCCCCTAACGGGCATGATCTCTTGTGATTATGTACAAACGCAGAGGCTAAAATCACTGCCAAATATTCAACTTGGCAGCTGGAGAACCTTGACTGAAAATAGACTTGCTGCTGAAGGCTACTGCTGTATAAAGAGCCAGTCTGCAGCGTTGCTTACGTTAGTCCTGTTGCCGAAGGCCGCGTAGAAGGGCTGTCTCTGTGGGTTGAACAGGTCCCTGATGTCGCTGAGGCAGGCGATTTTAAAAACCTCCGGTTTCTTCTCAATAACCTCCCTGCACAGGTCGGGACAGACAGTTCATAGTCAAAAGGGATATCCAATCAAGTGTTTGCATACATTTATATATTTCATACAGTGTAGAAGCTGAGTATTAGTGTTTATTGGATATCTCTTTGATGTAGAGGTCAGCAGTACATTACATTGATTTTCAAACTTCAAGAACAATTTCTCACACACACAGTAGAGCTGTGATATTTTAGACACAGTTATATTCTACATACTGTTAATTAATAATTAATCAATGCTCTACAAAGAAAATACACTGTGTCCTAGTAGGACACTATGTATACAGTAGTTCAGTAGTAGTATTTGTTACCTGTGTAGTGCTGAGAAGAGGCTGCTGGGAGCCAACAGTACAGGCCCTTTAGGGAGGACGGTGCCTTTGTCATTGACCCACTGAAGGTAGTCCTTAGTGATGGCAGCCATACCTATGGCCCGCGCTGAACAATACAGGAACTTATAGCCATTTCTGCAAGGAAAGGTGTAACCATATTAGCATTTTGGTTAAATAAAAGGGAATAAGTGAGTGGTGTGAGTAATGTGTGTGAAAGTTCAGTAAAAGAAACAAGGAAGGGAAAAACAATAAGAGTACAAAAAACTGTTAAAGACAACGATGTTTGTTGCTCTTTGACTGCTGATAATATTTTTCCAAAAAAGTAATTTCACATACTGGTGTATTTTGTGGTAGAGTTTGGCAATGCCTTTGTGTGTCCAGTCTTTTCCAAACTGAGGTAGAATATGACCCAGAGCATCAGACCTGCAGGAGGCAGACAGTGAGGAGTACTCATAATACTGAAACAATGTTCTATAGTGTATCTTTCAAAGTAATCAGGAACTCTGTATGAACTGCTTTGCATCCAATTGAACTATCTATACACCATGGCATGCAAGGAAAACGCAGCTGTGGTTTACTTAGTGATGGTGCCGTCTATGTCTGATATGATGACGCGATCGTCCCAGTTCCACAGGTAGATGGCAGCCTCACAGCGACAGGTGCCTTGGTATTGTGTGGTCACACTGAACACCACCTTGTTGGCTCCTTCGCACAGGTTTAAGTGCTCCTGGTTGTGAGGAAGGAGAGAGTTAGCTAGGCGTGAAGTAGAGAAAACCACAAGGAGGCTGGCCATCCTCTACATACATCAGATAGCAGAGTAAAATTCTTTATGTGGGTGTATCTCTTACTATCTGTTTAGAGGTCAGACGTAGTGATTTGCGATACATCTGGCTGATACACTGAGTGGCGCTAAGGGTTTCTGCAGATAGGCTGGGAGCAATGGTGGCTTTCCGGCCGAGGCCCGCTGCCTCATCACTCTCGATGTCATCCAATGTGGCTCTGGAGAAACAACACACACCCAATTAACACTTAATCTATTTATTGACAATAATCAAATAAAATGATTTAGTGATCTGTGCATGAAAATAAGAAAACATTCCACATGGTGATCCGGATCATTGATCTTAAGCTCTGATTTACTGTCGCTACTCATAGTTAAGTGTCATGCCAATTGTGTTAGAATATTTTATTGAGTAATGTACTATATCGGCAAAGGTTTGGCACACTCTGGTGGCGCAAAGGTAAACTACATGATGAGTTGATAAAATGTCTTTTTCGATCAATTTTGCCACAAACTTTGGCGTATTTACAGAATTGTTCATTTATGAGGTGACTTACTTTACTGTGGAAGAAACACTAGCCAGTGTCTCCTCTTGCCCGTACTTTGAGTTCTTTTGCTGAAAAACAAGGAGCTTACATTATCAGGTATATTCAAACCGACAGCAACGTCAAGTAGCAATGGCGGTTTTTTTTTACAAACAAAACATACAGTGACCACTTGCTTCTGACTTAACCCTTCAATCACTTCAATCTCTACCACCCTTATTCTATTTATGTCTTACATGGCCAGAGCATAAAAACCAGCCGTAGCTAACAAGGCAACAGCTGAAAAGCCCTGTTTAACCCAATGGATGTATTATTGCATGTAATGATTGCATGTGCAAACGTCTTGCTGGCACACCATCATAACTCGGTGAATAACCGTGAGCAGGAATTCCTAAGAATGTACCTGGTTATTGTCCATGTCTCTTCTCCTCCAGGAAAACCACCAGCGTCCAGACTTTTTGGGCATCTTGTCCTTCACCAGCCGCTCTACCGTACCCTATATCACACACACACACACACACACACACAAAAAGAAGGCAATGATTATATTAATCCTGTCATCATATTCACCAGCTAACTAACATCTTATCTGTCTTATGCTGTTAGCTTGTGAATCAAGAACTCAGTGATAAGCTTGATTCATGTTTGTAACTGGACATTAAAGAAGCCTAATTAATTCATATTGAGGTCGAGTGACAATAAAAACAGTAAAATACCTTGGGTAGGTTTTTCTGGAAAGTTGTCATTGACAAGACCATTGGAGCAGCCACTGCCCAGTTATAATAGCTGTAAATAATAAATATATAAACAGTCAAACAACATTTTTGTAATGCAAATTGCAATTGTATAAGTAAACAAATAAATATCTAATTCCAAATCTTACTTGGAGTTGATGCAGATCACAAGGCTCGGATCCTCAATGATTCCCGGATTGTTAGCAAAATCCTGGTATGTCACAATGTGCTCCATAAACTTTTCTGGATTAACGGCAAAATCAACACGACAACTGATTTTACTCCACAGTGAGAACCCTTCCTGTTCCTTCGTGTACCAGCACATATTGCAGACACAGAACAACAGCACGGATACTCTGCCACTAACCTTTAGTGATTTGGCTGGTGTCGCCCACTTGTCCGCAGAGGGACATGCTGACATCCATGTTGTAGGAGGTGGAATCTGACAGGTACTCCGTACCGCTGTCCATGGCCCCGCTGCCCACTGACTGAGGCGACTGGCTCCCTGAGGCCTGCTCTGCCCCCTGCTGAGACACTCCCTCTGTCTCACTGCAGGGACAACAGACACTTCATTTCTTCGCAATAAAAGGGCACCACTTCATAGATGGCACAGCACAATTATTGGGTTATTGAGTTGTTTCTATGGAAATCAATCACTGCCTTTCAATTCATTTTATCTGGTTGTTTTTTGTTTTGTTTTTTAAAATCACAAATTTTTGTTTGTCATTTTCAAGATGGGGATTGCATACATAATTAAAAATGAGCCACTCATACTGTATTTTGTGAAGAATATCCATTATGTGTCTTTTTACCTCTTGGGGAAGTAGAGTGCAGCCACCTCAGGGTCCAACTTGGTCAGATCGTCCAAGTAAATATCTGTCGGTCCTAGATGGTGATTGCGTTTACCTGCTACAAAAAGACACATGAAACCAAATGGTGAACATTGACATGAACTGAATTATTTTAACGCAAATTCTAAAATGAGACTTCACAGACACCTAAAGTGACACAAATTAAAGTAACATAAATGAGAGAGCTTAGAAAAAGACTTCACCTTTCTTCTTGTCCTGTTGCTCCACTTTGGAGGACGCCTCAGAAGAGTTTGCCGACCCCTCTGCAGCAGTGCAGCTGGTCCCAGCGTCTCTCCCTTCAGCATTTGGTGCACCTTTGTTGGTCAGTGAGTCTCCTGCTGACCCTTCAGTCCCTCCAGGTCCACTGTCGTCCTCCCCTCCCTCAGCACAGGGATCTATCCCACTGTCCCCCTCACTGACAGGAGCACTACTGGTGGAACCTTGTTCACTTTGCTCCAACAAGGCACCCTGCTGTTGTGGATCTGATAACTCTGTACTACTTGGACTTGTTGCTGTGAATGTGCAGTCTTCGCTCTCTTTTATGAGTTGTTTTTGTGCATTCTTTGGTTTGGCCACACCAACAACACTATTTTTGCTTCCGGGGCCAACTATATCAGTCACAGTGCTAATATGCTCAACAGTGATTGTGCTTTCTTTGCTAGCAAGAGAATTGGTGCCATTAATCAGATGAGCCGAATCAAGAGACGCATCTCTGTTCTCCTCTTCCCCTAATGTGGATTCAAGTGCCTGTGTCGAAGACTTGGAGAGGTCACTGGGGGTGGAATGGGCAATGTGAGAATTTTTATCCTTGGATAAAGGGGTGGTTTGCAAAGTGTGGCTACCTACGTCTAGGGAGTGAGTCCTGGGTTGTGGCCTGACCACTGTTAAACTGCCCACTCTGCCACAGCTGATCACAGGCTCATAGCCCATGTCAAAGGAGTTTTGTCTATCAATGGTGCGGAAATGGAAATTGCTGGAAGGGGAGATGCGCTGTAACTCAACTGGTGTCCTCTCTGATTGACACAGCTGTTGGGGGGAGGGCAGAGAGAGCAATTTGAGACAGTGTGCCAGCTTGACAATCTCAAATCTGTAGCATTTTCCACAGCACGAGTAGGCAGTAAAAGCACATCTACATCTGTGTGTGTGTGTGTGTGAGTGTGTTGCTGTACCATTGGAAAACCTCCCCAGTTCCACTGCATCTGAGGCCCAGAGGACTCTTGGGGTTTAACCAGAAGCTCAGAGTCGCTCTTAGGAGAGGATGGTCGGCTGTGGAACACGCAGCTGGGAAGAAGAAAGATAAACAGAAAGATAAAGAGAAAAATGTAAGGACAGGAGCCACTGAATAAATCGGTACGCCTTTATCTCTGTCAGCTGACACTGATTCTCAAGCTGCCTCAGTGAGGCTGCTCAACACAAACAAATAAATAAATCAATTATTTGATCGTAAAGATAAACCTTCCTCACCTCTCCAAGGGTGACTGCTCTCCATCTGAGTGTGGATGAGTGTCTCTGGTCTGTGTGGCCCCCAGCTCCTCATTTGGCTCCTCAGACAGCGAATAGTACACTGATTTACTTTAAGACAAGCAAGAAGATATTTTTTAACTACTGTGTTAACTTTAAAAGGTGTGAACACTGAGCTACATGACTCCCTGTATAAAGGTTGCCCAGTTTTCAGCTGCTTTCTGCTCACTGTTTTGTTCTGGCACCGGCTGTCCTGCCAGAGAATTTAATAGTGACCAAAATGCTGAACCGAAATGTAACGTCAACAAAAATAAAAACCCATTTCCCAAGTGTGCTGCTTTAAATGCATCATTGCTATGTGCATTTGCGAAATCACTCCAGGGTTGCAATAGGTAAAAAGACAATATAGCAGGATAATAAGCTCACTAATTACTGCTGACAATTACAAGCATGATTCCTCTACTAACAACTACTGCAAAGAGAATGGACAGATGATGAAAAGAGTTTTGGTGTTAACTGGTGACTTTTGCCTGAATGCATCAGTGGTTGCCGATAGTGATAGTAGATGTTTGGGATCAGGAAGATGAGATACAAGACATACGATATGATTTACCACTTAACTGAAACTAGTTAGAGTCCCGGAATATGTGGACGAATGAGGGTCCCTAAAAGCATCTTAAAGCTAATTGGTCATAAAATACAACTCACTGACCGTTTTCTTTCCAAAAGCATTGGAATTTCAGCAACTCTTTCTCTCTCTGTAGATTAAGCTCTTTCCCATTTGCGGAAAGCTAAAAACGTCTTAAACAGTCAGTTCATCTACAAAAAACATCCAGTACTTTACCTGTTTTAATCACTGACCTGAGTTGCAATGGTGTGACGGGCTCCTCTTTAGCAGGACTCTCCTGCCCGGCCTGATCGCTTTCTCTCTCCCACTCCTTCTCTCTTTCTCTCTCATCTGATGAGGAGCTGGCCTCTTCCCTCAGGTGAGTATCAGAACGCATGCGTTTGCGGCGGCGTTTCTTCCTGCGGGCGCCAGACCCAGCGATGGAGGATCCCTCAGCGGCCTCCTCGATCTCCTCAGGGACCTCAAGGGGAATTGGGGAGGTGCACAGATGGGCTGGGACCTGGGATTGAGATCAGATTTGCAATTATGAATTACAGATTATAGACAGTTACCAAAGAATAGTGAAAATTGATTAAATGAATAGCTTAAACTAATGGCCATCAAGTGTGGGTCGTCTTACCTCCATGTTTTCATTTTCCTCCACAAAAAAAGCTTCTCCATTGTCACCCAGCTTCATGTGCAGGTCAACTATTTCTCCGTTTATCTCAATGTCCACCTAAAACCACAGTGATGCATGTACGTGTCAATGACCAAAAGCAGAGAGAAAACAGAGAGAACTGTAGTAGTTCAAAGAATTAAATGAGACAGAGAAAACACTGACAATTTTCTCCTTGGAGCGCAGCACACCCAGCTTGCCGAAGCGCACGTGAAAGGGGGAACACTGGAACGATCCATCAGGCTGTCGCACCACAATGACATCGATCCCTCCGGTAAGCGTGGCGGGGTTAAGGCCACGGTATAGCTCCTTCACCGTCACAAACACGGTCTCCGCCAACTGGCCCACAATATTCATGGTTTGGGACTGGAAACAAAAAAAACAAGAAGTGAGAACAGTGAGGCCGGGTGGCATGATGAAACATGAAACAGAAAGTGTCGGCATTCAGTGTTTTCTGTTGTTCGCAGTTTGATCCTTCCACAACACTCAATGTAATCCATTCATAGTAAATGTAAAAGCTATTACAGAATTAATAACTTCTCAATCAACCAATTTAAAAAGCAGATGACATGGAGAAATCATATTAAGCATGTGCTACATTAAGTATATGTTAAAATGCTATTATAGCACATTTGCCTGTGAGCAAACAGAGTTCCTGCGCTATATAACCCACTATACTGCTATCTGAAGAAAAGATTCACATATCACAAGATTTCAGAGTTTCAGGCCAAGTGGCTTCAAACCTTTCCACTAAGGTTAGCTCCAAACACAAGGGAGGCATTCATAATGTTTTGATTAAACCATATTCACCTTTGGAATCTGATCTTGATTATGACTAATGGGCTAAAGGTCAACAGCTGGGAGGACACATATCTAGAGGTTTGTCACTATAAGATAAGGACTACTGAAATCATTCTCTTGACCTGGAATGATGACTAATGTGAAAAGCTTCGCTAGGTAGAGTTCCAACGTAGATAGAGGCTGTGCAAAATATGATTTATTTGGCCACACATGTCCACACCGTAAGACAAGTGTGGGACCAAAGAGAAGATCAATTCTAGCTAATTTAATTTAAGTTAGTTAATGAGTTAGTTAGTTAATAATCTCATTAAGTTAGGTTGGGGAAAAAAAGGGGGAAATACAATTATTCCCATTAGGTATCCTTTTCTCCTCAGCAGGCCAGAACACACATCCTGCATCAATATTGCAGGACCATCAAAGTTGCTCTTGTGGGATTTAGACACAAGTATGTTACCTCAATTGGCCTTACGAGCCCCTGTCATATCTAGGTGCTTCTTTGAAGAAACACTATCATAGTCTGTTACCTTGTAATACTACTTTAAATTGAAATGGCCCTGAAGTGAATATTTTCATTCTGCAACAAACTGAAGCCACAAACTGGAGGCCAGTGGAGGTAACTTTTACTGTAATATTGGGAATTTCCAATTGTATGCTTTAAAAAAGCTAATCAAATCAATACCATAGCTCGGAAATACATTCTACCTTTGTAAAGCTTATAGTTTTTTTGTTTTTGTTGGCACAGCTTAGTAACCAAATTGATCACGAGAGACAAGATGTGACAGGATCTGTCAGACTCCACCGAGCTTTAGAGTTTCCAATATAGTCTGAGCAGCCCAACCAATACCCCAATTTAGCTAATGAGTTTGATTATCTTAATCCACTTTCATATTCCTGAGGAAAACAGTCTGGGTAAACTTGGGAAGACTCCAAAAACATAAAGAGTGACTCAACACACGCCTACAAAATTAGTCAAAACTGTCTATAGTATCATCTGTCCAAAATCCACATTACCAATCTCATGTCTTACCCACAGTGAAGGATGCAGATGTCCCCTCCCAACCAGGCTGTGTTCCCTTGACCTCCCTTCTGCCATACGACACCACTATAAAGTCCTTTCCCAACACAAGAACTCAGGAGCAGTCTCAAGAAACTTTACCTCCATTTCCACCAGAGGAACCTGTCAGCTCCATTCCCCAGAATGCTCGGCTGCCTCTAAAGGCTAGGACCGTGTAACCCCCCCATATCTGTAAGTAGATGTAAGGCTACATTTTGTTAGCTTTGACAGCTGAGACGTAGCTACAAACGTACAGTCGATTATAACTGCTAAGCTAGATAGGACTTTCCACTTGATCAGTGGCCATTAGAGATGACAGCGCTCTAGTCCTCTCCGGTCTGAGCTAGGACGCAAAAAATAGCAATCTATGAGAGAGTCATAGTATATTCAGTCACACACCAACGCTTCCCCTATCTAACGCAATTTCACAAGTACATACACCACCTCCTGTCACACCGAATTCATACTTCCCCACTTGCACTGCACATGACTGCCAGACTAGCAGTTTCTAAAAGGCTTGGACAGGCTATTCAAACACGCTTGGCAGGAAAGCGCGCACACACAAACTGAGCGACCACACAGTTTCTGGGCTTGACCACAGCTCTCTGGGCCATCAAAGACGAGGGGACGCTCCAGCAGTTATGCTCTACCAACACTGGAAAATCCTTCACAGGCCCGGCCGACTTGGGAGGAGCGCAAGCAAATAACTAGCAGTTTTGGTTGGATATCACTGCCTGTGCTGCCTATGGAAGAGGACACGACAGAAAGGTAGGCCTCAACTGGTAAACAATGTCTAACAAAAAGAGAAGTCATTAGAGTTGATAGCTAATCAGCATTGAAGTGCAGTAAAAAAAAAAGGATCCCACTCTGGTCTATCATGTGACTCCAACTGCGCAAGTGCAAAATATGAGTGTGTAGCTCACGGCCTTGTGATGTGAAATGCCTCTTTCTGTGTCCATTCAGGCTTCTTTAACTGTATTTGATTTATAGGGAGTGATGATGAAACTGCCAGGTCAGCTGTATTTAGAAAGCGGGAAGAACAAAAGCCTGCAGTAGACAATGGTAGTGAGAGGCGACAAAATGTAGGTCAGTGGAAAGATGACAGAAGGGAAAGATGAGGGGGTTAAATAACTGATGTACAAGGATCAAATGTTTTCATCTGTAGCAGCATGTGGTTTCTAATCTATCAAACACATTCCTTTATACTCATCCCTCATGTGTAAATGGGCATAATTCCAAGCTTTTCTGCCTGTAAGCTGCCTTCTCCCCATTGAGGAATTCAAACTGATGATGTTGACACAATGGCTGCAACTAACCATTGTTTTCATCATGTATTAATCTGTAGATTCACTTTTTGATTGTTCTTCTTGATTTAAGTTCTGAAAGTTACATTTTCAGTGCCTTAATGCTTTATTAAGTTTCTAAACGGTTGCTGATTAACTAACTCGACTAATCGATTTAATTGACTTTCAGCACAAGTTGACACCCTACATTTAATCAGTCATTCACACTATTCCAAATATGCCTTAGATATACCAGTTTACCAATGATTAGAGCCAGCCAGCCAAGTGTGTGCAGAGAGTAGTCTTGGCTTTTACTGACCATTGCCTCACAGAAGACACAGTTACACAGAGTTTACCTCACTCTAACGCATGTGGTTCAGCACATCTCTTGGCCAATGCTGCATTAAAAAGAACTCTAAAAAAGAACTCATAAAATCGGTTACATCAGATTTTATGATTACAAAATATCTATCACCATCACTCACTCGTGGTTAAGGTCGTGTAAAGAACTCAATGAAAGACAGCAATTTCCTACGGGATTTTGAAAAATATGAAAACATTTTTTAAGACAGTATTATTCGTTATAAGTTACCCTTGTGTTGTCGAATGCATATAACTAGAGATATAACACAAACTAAAACAACTTCCGCAACAGTTTTACGTACAGTGCAATCCACTGTTAGCCGCTGAAACTCTAGACACTTAAAACACTAGCTAAAAAAAACACGTTTTCTCTAACGTCGCCGTTAACTCAAACGCTTTAAAACTAGAGTCACGTCGTATTTATGAAAAAGCTAGAGCTGCGTATTCACCTTTTCAGAACTTCATTACCAATTTGCTTTGTTTGACAGGGAATTCAGTGTTGAAACATCTTTACGACTCGTCTTCAAACGATGTGTAAGTTACAGCAAGTAAAGATAATGTTACAAATGGACATAACTCTGCTAGCTCTGACTAGCTAACATCTTCCACGAGACGTTACGGGCAGATTATTATCTACCTGCGCTGATGCTGACAGAGTGCAGACAGCTGCTTACCTTTCGGGTTGTTTTTCAGACTGAGAAAACAACTAACAGCCATCCCGGATGCTTCCTAGCATGCTGCGCCTGCGCAAAACACAAGTCTCTCCAACAGCCAATGAGCAAACTGGAAAAGACCCTAATGTTACTTTGTAAACAAAGCGTTCAATAATGCATACATTCCTTTAGTTTTTAATGTGTCATTGTAATATAAGATAAGAAATAAACAGGTATTAATAATATACTACAATTAATAAAATCTATAAAGATTTCATTAACATATTGTAGCTTACTGGCAAACGTTGGTTTTGGCTGTTGATTGGCGCTATCTCTGTGAACAGAGCCTCTTAGTTAAACTAAAACAAATCAGTTACAAAACCTTGGAAACTAATGTGTAAAGTTCAGAGCCCCCTATACAAACAAGAAAACACACACACACACACACATATAACCCACATGAAACAAATCTGCTGCCTTAAACAGCCTTAAAAGTTACACCTCTGCATAAAGCATATCGCTGGGTGACAAATTCTAGTTTTAAATGAATCGTATCCAGTGATTCAATAGTATTGTTATTTGAAAAACATACATGCATATCTACTACTTTACTAGGATGGTGTACAGGAGCTCCTGAGGCAGCAGTGATATAAGCAGACACATGCAGACACAGCATGGGTCAACAGAAAATACGTGGTGTAAACCTGTGTGTATAAATATCTGTCACGTGAAGAGGGTTCATAATACTGCTACTGTACTGCATTTACCACTCCACTGGAGGACTTGTTACAGGTTGTTCTATTATTCACCTTTCCACAAGAAATACTTCCAAAAAACACAGTGATCTTCTAAGCTGGCACGTCTACCGCTTCATATTAAAAAGGATATGTTGCCTATGTTCAGACGCTCTTTGAATAATTCCATGGAAATATGTCTACTACATTACTGAAAGCTTTCTAGCATTACTCAACTCTGTGAGCAACTCACAGAATAAATTACAGACAGCCAGTGATAACTGTGATAATTCTATGTTGTTATTTCTGAGATAATAACCACTGAGAGATATTTTTCTGTATGAGCATATGATGAAGTGCAAAAAGTATCTGCTTCACAGCTCCACGTGCATACAGACAGACCGAGCAGTTTCACAGCCCTCCCACATTATTTTGGTCCTCAACATCATTCATCGAAGAGTTTTCAATATTTCAGAATTCAGAAACTAGTGAGGCCCAGCAGAGGGCATCACTGCACCTGCACAGAGCCTTATTAAACAGAAAACCCTCCTTTCTTTGCCTGAACGCTTCCATTCATGCTCTCTATTTTTCCATCATTTAATGTCAATAAAAGAACAATATTCTACTGTCACCACTCTGAACTTTTACTATGTGAATATGCTGCATTTCTTAAACCAATGAAAACAGATGGTGTTCTGTTTTATAACAACTTATAATAATACAGTTTTTTTTGGATTTTCCAAGAATACACACTGAATATAAAGAATAACAGATTAAGGACATGAGCGTGGAGATATGTAGTAAATTGTAATCTATAAATCAAATGTTAAATCTGCATAAGTTTGGGCTCTTGTATCAAAGAACTGTATCATGAGCATAACAGCAAAGGTCTTTATTTTACAATTAAATAAAAACAAGCTGATATTTTCATGTATAATACCCATATAATGGACAAAGAGGCTATGGGGTTGCTAAAAAACAGTATTATTAGCAACTGAAGATATCAAACCCAAAAGACAAACATTTCTTCTACTACAGCACACATTACACACTGTCCAGTTAAGGAGATGAAGATGTTACACATGAATTCATTTTGTCAAGACAGTATGTATTTAATACCTTCACAATATCTTGACAGAAAAACAGGCTTATTATTTCTGACAACACTTAAAGTAAAAAAACCTCAGAACACATTTATTTAAACTGAAAAATAGTCAAGTGCTTCTTGTAATAAAACATGATGAGAAAAAGAGTGAGCAACCACAAAACAGATGTTACCCCCCGATGACATAATTTAAGGTGTTCCCTGCACGTTCGGGCCCCAGTGATGGCCAGCCAAACTGCCTTTTTAAGGAAACCCATAGCCTTACAACAGAAGCACTCGCTTTCAAAACTGCTCTGCATCTGCTCACAACTCTCTCTCCCCCTGTGTTTCCACTCCACCACACAGAGCCTCCTCTAAATGTTTAGGCCCTTTTCTCTAAATAAGGCAGCCTTATCGTAGTTCCTGTCATTTCTGCCTTTTCCCCAAACATCCCGAGCCGTGTCTGTGGCAGTTGCAAGCGTAGCCTGTGCATTCTTTTGCCTTGTATGGAGAAATGGCTTGGCCCGAGATGTCTTTGTATGGGACAGGCCGGCCTCTCCATTGGCCGGGGCAGAAGGGGGAGGGACCCACCGGGAGTCTGATTCTTTAAACAAACTTTTCCGTAGGACTGGCTGCTTCCCTTTTCGCACTGCTGTGTCGGACTCAGACAAAAGGAGCCTGAAGGACTTCTAAATATTTCTACCTGAAGCCAAGGTGAGAAAGAAAGCTGTTTTAACCACTGGCTGCATAAAGAGTATTCGGAGTGTAAAAAACCCCCCTCATATTTGATGTGTTTTAAAAGAATTGGAAGTGTAATTTCTCTGAGTTCAGTGGTACAATGTTCAACTGTCAGTGCTGAAAGTGAAGGGGAGGATAGAGTTACAGAGAGCTTCTGTAGGGGATCTTTGATTAAAGTTACCAGATCAGCTACAAAGGAGCTTTTTCATCTGTTGATCAAGGTGAAGACAGACCTGTAGAGGATGCTCACCTTAGACCTGTGTATATATTTGTGTGTGCAGTATAAAAGAACTGTATGCATGTGCGTGTTTACTTACATCTCATCACTACGGCACATTAGACAGAGGAATTTATGAATGCAGCTGACCCATTTAGATCTCTCTCTCTCACACACACACACACACACACACACACACTCTAAAACACGCAGACATACACACCTCTGATGTCTTTTTATAGGCGATGAGAGCTTAACTTCCACTTTGCTCTATGTTTGCTTTTGGAATTCCTGACCGTTAGTCTTTCCTTGAGTAGCGGCGACCTACGTGACCTGGAGTTAGGGTGAGGGATGATAGCCTGACTGTTTGGTGATATCAAAGTGTGTGTGTGTGTGTGTGTGTGTGTGTGTGTGTGTGTGTGTGTGTTCTTGCTGGACGAAGGGACAGAGGGGCTTTGTCATCCCAGTGGATAAAAGGGTCCACAGAGGAGCTGTGGTGGACAGAGAACAAATACAATTGTCAGTACAAGCCAAGCCGAAGGCACGTCAGCCAAATGCTTACGTTGCTGAAGTCAGAAATATTTGTTCTCGGCCTCTCTGTGAATCATTGTTGACTCACTATGTGCAGAATGCAGAAGATTTGTGCTGTTGAGGCGCCAGGCTCAGCTGGACCAGCAATCAGATCTTTTCTTGCACCTTGAAAATGTAAAGTTGTGAAATAATCACACTAGTCAAAGAATCAATCTTACTGATTGGTTGAAAGAGATGCAGAGTTAAACACCAATCAGCCTCTCTCAGGAGACACTGTATCACTGGAGCCAACCGAGAATGCACAATAGAGATAACTCAATTCCAGGGGCTGAAATTGGACTGTTTACATTGGAGCCACTTCATTTGAGCCCCACCAAATTCTCTTACAGTCGCACAATTGCAGTGTAAATTGCTGCAAGCATCTGCATAATGAAAACGTGGTGGTATTGTGAGAAGCCCTAATCAGATTGAGGAATTCCTCTGTTCCTGAAAGCCTAAATTGGAGCTAGACGCCGTTTTGTTTCCAGCTTCCTCAGTGACTGTGAGAAGGAGAATGGGAAGGCTTTGGGCCAGCAACACACACCTTCCAGATTTCTTTTTTTTAATTTTTCTGGCACATGAGGGCACAGAAGCAGCCAAACAGTAGTCAAATGAAAGGAAACACTGATCCAACATGTGTCTGCAGCGAGAGAAAGGAAGGAGTGAAACCACTGTGTGGCATCTCTGCTAACCTGCTTCGTTTGGCACTCACGTAAATTAATTCCCTCCCTGTTACCTTTTACACCGAGAACCCCAAACTCAGATCCATTTTTGGGCTTAATGTCGTTATGTAAATGCCACTGTGGACAATAAAGTTATTCATTAAGATTATAAGCTCTGGGCAGAACCTAGGCCGACGGCATACTAATTTGCATTGACAATAAAAGTTATAATTCTGCCCTAGTGATACAGCAGCATTCATTTGTGTAGAGATCAACAGTGGCAGAAACTTCTATATACTCAACAGAAAAAGATTTGAGATAAAGTGATAGGCAAAGCTATCTTCACTAGCTGTTCTGTGAGGCCTTTGTGAATCATACAAGCTACAGAGATGGCAGACACACAAAAATTTAGGACTAGAGGAGGACTACTCCAGCACATTAGATATGATGACAGTGTCCTTGGAGACAGAGATGTGGTGAATATAGGACAGCAAAGAGGTATTCATACGTGTGGCAGTACACTTCTGTGCTGCCATTACTGTAATGCGCTATAAAATACATGGATGTAGTGTATTTTTTTATTTTGCTACCAAAATTTTTTCTTTATATTACTTTTTCTGATTTATAAGAAAAACCCCCACTGTACTTTATTGGAATTTGTGGTAAAATATGTGTTTTTATTTATTTATTTTTATTCCAATACAGACACAGGATGGCATGTCATGGCAATTTTGGTGCTTTTATTTATTTAAGTAATTGGGAATCAAGAAAATAGATTAATACCTAATAATAGTACCTAATGCAACTCCGCCTGACGAGAATATCTACATGTATAAAATCACATCTTAATCACCTGAGCCCACTGGTGATCAACACTCTTAATTTACAAATAATCATGTATAATCTGCCTTTATCCTTAGCAAAGCCTGTAATTATCTGAAGAATTTTCAGTTGCCGTAGTCTTCAAATGCTAATATTTTTAGAGGAAGTGACTTGTCTGGACAGGATTAACACTTCATCATCATCTCTTGTTACGGCTCACCAGTGTAGGACTAAGCACAGTACAGCACAGTCTGCATCTGTGTTTGAGAGATGTAAGTTTGCTATATGATGTCATTTTCAAGGTGTAAATTAAAGAGCTGTGCAATCTTACAGGTCACCCGAGTAACAGATCTTATTGTGTGTTAGGCATGATGTCATACCTCATATGAGACTCATCAGCCACATTCACCTGCTCCTTCCTGCATGTCCCGCCTGTCCCTCTGTCCTCTGTCTGCTATTGCCCACTGGGTATAACACAATCACAGAACACACACACACACATGACAAATCCTTGCAGACCTGAACATGAGTGACAGGTCTAATTGTGGAAGGATCTGAAGTTAGCTGCAGTGTGCACTGTGGAGACATGTCATTTTCACACCCATCACTGTACCCGACATTTAGGGAGAATGTGATTCTCTCTCTCTCTCTAGAGGAAGCGGGAGGAAAAGATTCTCCTGCTTGGGGCAAACGAAAGAGAAAATATGAAAGAGCGACATGGCTGCAGTGCTCCAGTTTAGCACTGTAATACAAAGAATACATCACATTCAACTCATCTTTTCAGTTGGATGTTGAAGTCAGTATTCATGTCACGCTGTGTTAACAAGCAATATACCCACGCCATGCTATTCCCAGTGGTCCAGCATTATCACAGTCTCATGCCTTTTGAATGTGCACAGGCCCAGATCCAGCCGCCACCATGTCGAGCAAGCGTGCCAAGGGAAAGACCACCAAGAAGCGCCCGCAGAGGGCCACCTCCAACGTCTTCGCCATGTTCGACCAGTCTCAGATCCAGGAGTTCAAAGAGGCGTTCAACATGATCGACCAGAACAGGGACGGTTTCATCGACAAGGAGGATCTGCATGACATGCTGGCCTCTCTGGGTACACTTCGTTTTTATGGTTTTGTTTTAAGTGTAGATCTGAGGTTTAGGAAAAATATGACACTGCTTTTAAAGGGGCACTCCACCTGTTTTACATATGAAGTTTAGATACTTGTTATGAGGAGCACTTTTAACATGTGAACAGTTGTACAATATATTCTGTAGCTACAGTAAGCGCTCTCTAAAGAAAAATTAGATAACCCTGATGACATCATCAGGGTTAATTCAGTTTGGGCATGGAAACTAGAAATCTATAACAGAAACCGTCGTTACAAGCTAGGAGTGAGGTGTTTGAAAGATGTGGGGTCCAACAAAAGATGCTATAGAGCTGCATTATGGGAACTGTAGGATTCAGTGTTATTGGAGCTAGAAGTCAGGATATCTTGGCCTCTGCTGCTTCAATTTTGACCTTTTCTTTTTTTAATCTGTCCCTCCCAAGTTTCCCAACTTTGTAGAAGTGCAATGCTAAATCGCTGGAGTACGCCTTTAATTTCCCTTTTACTTATTGAACTTAAAAACAATTGAATATATGCGGCTCTGAAAAGTTCCTTCAAAAGTACTAGTTTGGCCATGTATTCTTGATTAGTTCTTTATAGCAAAATATGTTGAACACTGCTCATAGCAACATGGTTCTTCTACTGTAAAAGCATGAAGAAACACGTCCTGGTACACTTTATATGTATAGTCCCAAGAAAAAGCAGATACATGTAACAGTGTTGTTCGTCCTCAGGTAAGAACCCCTCTGATGAATACCTGGAGGGGATGATGGCCGAAGCACCAGGGCCCATCAACTTCACCATGTTCCTCACCATGTTTGGAGAGAGGCTCAATGGAACGGACCCCGAGGACGTCATCCGCAACGCCTTTGCCTGTTTTGATGAGGAGGGATCTGGTGAGTCGGTATAAACATAATACTCATACTGTATACAGATCATGGCACTTACACTGTCTGTGTTTGGAACTTTATCTCCAACTTAATGGATGTTATGTGTGTCCAAGGCGTGATCCACGAGGACCATCTGAGAGAGCTGCTGACCACCATGGGCGATCGTTTCACTGATGAAGAGGTGGACGAGCTGTTCCGCGAGGCGCCCATCGACAAGAAGGGCAACTTCAACTACGCAGAGTTCACTCGCATTCTCAAACACGGCGCCAAAGACAAGGATGACGAGTAGAGGGAGGAACCGACTGCATCGGGCCCCCTGCACACATGCTGCACCACAAATCAGTCCTCAGTTCCTACCTTTACGGGTCTTGTGAGAAATTGAATAGTATATATTAAAGTCTTTCATAATGGCCATTGTGTTACATTTATTCAGATCTACCCATGTTCATGAAAGGTAGGAGCTTGGGATTCATTTGGAATCCACTGAAATATTTAGCAATAAACTACTTTTACTTGTATCAACATTGAAGGTTACCATGAAGAGAGGTGTATTTGCATCTCATAGCTACAAGTCTACTGCGGCCTCAGCCGCTCTGATCGTTGCAGGGAATCTAGTTGGACTTTTGAGATGCGTGTGTGTGTGTG
>LKNJ01002698.1:0-25847 GCA_002120245.1 Maccullochella peelii | reverse complement strand
GGTTGGACTGCCAGATTCAGTGCTTCATGAGAGTACCAGCAATGTTTACCTCTTCCTGCCAATTAGCCATCACACCTGCACAAGCACTGCAACAAGTCTCCTTATCTGTAATATTTGTATGCCTGTATGTTGGAAATGGATAAAAAGATTTGATCATTCTGATTGTGTTTATTGAAAGTGGCGAGTACTGCCACTAGATGAAATGGTTACAAGAGCTTTTAGTCTAAACTCATATGTTCCTTCCATCAGCTGGTTGTGTGTATTTGGAGGATCATGTATATGTGTGCTGTTGAAGGAATTCAGTCTTGAAATTGCTCAGGCGAATAAAGTAAGTTTATTCATGCCGTTGACCTGTAGATGTGTGTTTGGGGTGTTTTTAAGTTGTCATTGTATCCATTTCTTTCAAATAAGTGTCTCCTTCTTACATCACATGCTTAAATCATCAGTTTTTTTGAATGTATTGGCTCTTTGTCCTATTTAGCAGTATACTGTCCACTACACTATCGCCATTTCCAAATGACACTGTAGTTTGAGTATAGAAGAGCACGAGTGCACTAAACTGAACTTATGTTTCTCAAACATTTGCTTTCAACTATATACTTTACAATGTTAACTAAATGTTCTCTAGTAATTAAGTAGTTTATCAATTTGAAAAAAACCCCAAAATGCTTTGATGTAATGTGAACCCAATTTTGCTATTGTTTTAGCTAATTAACTACAAATTATCCATTAATATTAGTACAGTCCTTAAAGTCCGTTAAATGTTCTATGTGCAGTGCAACTTTGTTACTTTGATGGCATATGGCTCTGAAAATAGTCTTAAGAAAACATTCCACTACGGGATTATCTGATAATTGAAAGTATAAATTATTTTCTGTGTGGCTTGAAAAACAAAGTATTATTCAAACTGTAAAGCTCCTGTAAACTTGGTTTTAAATCTAAGGCTTTTCTCTATAACATTTAATATTCGTGACTAAATAAACAACAAAGTTCAAGTTTGGAAAAATCAGACTCTGGGTGTTTTGATGACATTTGATTGAAGGTGACCAAACAACCAACAACTGCCATCAGATTCGGGATTCAAATGATATTGATAAAGTTGATAAATCCTGATTGGTACATTGATGTAATTTGGTTATTCTGACAAAATAAACTTTTATAGGCAACAAAAGACAGAGGAGAAATAGCATTTATGAAAAACGGAACTTTTATTTCTCTGAAATGCTTATACAAAACACACATTTAAAGTTTAAGGCATATATTGCACAGACTATTGAGAAGTTTTTATATATAAAAAAAAGGGACATTATCCCTCAGTCGTGGGTTTAAGGCACAGCCGCCAGTCATACTGCCAACGGTCAGACATGATTCACAACACGAGCTTGAAAAACATTTCTGAATGCATTTGGTTGTAAAGAAACTACACAGTTTGAGATAAAGTTCATGCCAATACAAAAAAAACAAAAAAAAAACATGACCATGAATATATTTACATGCAACATCACTTTTGTCTCATCTGATTGGAGCGCCATTTTGCATCTAAAATCACATATAAACCTTGTTATAAAAAAAACCTGCCTGCCTAATCGTTTGCCAGCCATTTCCAGTATCACAACCCATAAGGTGTTGTCACAGTGGCAATGATGTAGTATGAACAATAAAATATTACTTTAATACTTAGTATTCTACATATGACCCAAGCCTGACATGACCTGTGTAAATTGAGGTATAAATGCACATCAGTCTAGTGAGTACCTGTAACCAAAAAACCCCGAATCCTCACCACAGAGCAGAACTGGCAGTGAGGAGCGACAAACTAAACTAAACAGAAGTGGAAATACAAGAGGAGAGCTGGCGTTTCCATATCTGCCATGAACAAGAAAAGTTTCTGGGGACGATGAGGTCAGTGTTCAGCAGTACTCTGACCCAACATCAAACTGTCTCCTTCTGTGTTCTCCTTGAACATGCATAATGTCACCGCTCAGTGACACTGGTAAACATGACAGTATTGAAGATTCGCCTCCCAAGTCTGCTATAGTATTATTCACATAGGAACTTTTCCACATGACGCTACTGTTAATAGATGTCCAGATGGCATTCAGCCATATATTGTGGTTTATGCTAAGACAGTTTCATGGAAACTACAGCTTTATGAATGATTAGAAGTTCTATGGAAACCATTTATAAACACAGGTGAAATGGTACATGCTGCTACATTTGCTTTGTCAAGACACTACACACATCAATTGTTCTTTCCACTAGTAAGACATTCAGGTTTGAAATACATTGACCAAATCCAAAGGCCCCAAACTGGCAGGGAAATCTGGATAATTTATATAGCCCCCTCCTCCAAATAAGAGGATCCAACATTTAAAGTGTTTTGCACCACAAAAGATAAAAGGTGCCATGCCTCACAGCAAGTGTAACATTTCAGTTCAGGGGCTGTAAGAGCTTGATGTCATCAGATCACCAAGCTGCTCACCTCTCCACTGAAATTGATTTTTGTAACAGATCCAAAGTGACCGTGACCCCCCCCCCACACAACTGATCAGGGTCGCATAAAGTAACAGACATAATTGCTTATGTTTTCAGCAAAAACGCAAAAAAATACGGGTTGTTTTTGTAGACTGGAAATGGCAAACAAAGAAACATGTGGTACGTGAGATCATGTGCCGAGTGGTTTAGATGACAATTCATGAGGGCCGATGAATCCCTTTAGCTATAAAAAGACAGGAAGATGTGGGAGGGGGGGGCTATGGAGATAGACACGTTGAGGCGAGTCAGGCTCGCTGCAGTACAATCAATTACCCTTCTGCTCATCTGGTGGAGTAAAGAGCAGGCTAAATTTTGAAAAAAATCATCTGAATTGCACAACTATAGAGGACTATGATGTTGTTGCTGTACATAGAAGAAAAAAAAAAATGTCCTCCTTTTTAACCTGGAGGGGAATGGATGATAGGCAGCCTAGCCAATGATATCAATGTCTTTTGTACATTCAATAAAGTCCAGTACTGCTACTGAAGAGGCTAAATGCTGGTGCTGAATATCACACCAATTGACATTTTGTACAATTAAGGGATATTTTCCTCCTCATTCATAAATTGTAATGTGGAAAGAGGTTTTAAAATGGCGTCAAAAACTTTGTATAATACATTTACTCTGCACCGAGGAATGTTCATTTCGAGAGCTGGCATCCAAGTGTTCTCACCAGCAGGTGAACGGCACATTTAAACAATAAAAAGTTGCTTGAAACAGCAAGTCTCACTAACACCTCATGTTTGTTACTTCAATTTGTCCCAGTTCACACATTTGATTTCATTCCCTGTATTCTGCAGGCACAGGCTTTAATGACGAGGGGGACTGGCGATGAAGATACATTCTCCTATATACAGTGTTGTCCAGCCAAAGGGAATGTTTGGCCTCTCTCCTCCCCAGATATATATATAAAAAAACAACAACAATATCTTAACTAACTCCTAGTTAACAGTTTCACTCACTGTGTGCAGGCTGTGCTGTGGGCCCCACACTGTGGTGATGGGGGTCTTCACCACTTGAAGAGAACTGGGTTGCCTGGTATCAGCATGCACCATGCTCCAAACGCTGGGCACCACTGCTGAATTCCTCTGTGCACTACTACTAATACTGCTACTGCTGGTGGAGGAGGAGGGCTGAAGAGGAGGAGTAAGGTGGGGAGCCAGGCCCAGAAGAGGTGTCATCGTTGCCGTAGACGAGGATGATGGGTCTGAAGCGGGGACAGGAGTTGGAGCTTGGGCAGAGGCAAAGACTGGGGCATGAACAGGGTCTGGAGACGATGCTGCGGTTGACACAGATGATGGACATGGAAGTGTGACTGGGATTAAGGGGGATTTGTGGTATGGCAGGTAAAGTGGGACTCCTCTGGGGGCTGTGAAAGAGGTGATGGCTGGAGAAGGAGCAGCTGGAACAAGCGCTACAGTGTGCGAAGAAACCTGGCTTGGAGTGTTGACAGAGGAGGAACTTGTGGCCGGGAGAAGGACTGGTGACGGCACTGCGACTGGCCTTGCGGCTGGTGCACTCGTAGGATCTGGAAATGGGCTGGAGGCTGGAGCTGATGATGGAGCAGCAGTTGGTTTCTGAGAATTCGGCTTTCCTAAAACTGAGGCAGACACCGGCACTAAGGTTGGCAGATAGGCTGGGAGGAGCTGAGGCAGTTTTGGGCTGGAAGCTCTGGCAGTGTCCTTCTCCAAGGGGCTCCAGATGACTTTATTCATCGGGGGAGGCGATAGTCTCTGGGCTGAGACCAAGACTGGAGCTGGGACTGGTACAGAAGCTGTTGACGACAGAGGCACTGGATCCTTTGTCGAAGTTACAGCTGACACTGGAACAGCCATAGCCTTCTCCATCAGACTCTGCACAGTGGAAGCATCCATGACTTGTTGGCTGTCCTCTGGAGGCGGTGTGGGTCCCATGTCACTGCTGTAAGCACTGCACTGTGCCTCCACTAGTTCAGTCTTTACAGGCTCTGTGGGTCTGTTCTGGCTCTCCTGGAGCCTCTTCAGGTTCTCCTGCTCTGCTGCCCTCTGCAGAGCTGCATCGACCAGGAGCCTCAAGTCGCTGAAGTCCTGGGTGGGGAACAGCTCGGGGGGGGTCGGGGGAGGCGTGTTGAAGAGGCCACTGGTGGGGCTAGCTGCCATTGTTGTGCTAGTGAGACAAACCCTCTGTTCCTCTGCTTCCCTCAGCAGACTGTGTGTGTCCAGCTTCATCAGCGCCTGCACTGATCCCTCCTTACCAGGGTAACCTGCTCCGGTCAGAATAGCTGTTGCCGTGTTCCCGAGAAGACTGAGGTCCAATGTAGGGGCAGAGCGAATGACAGACGGGCGCTGTTGAGACGAGCCGGTGGAAGAGCTGCTCTCTGGAGAGCTGGCTCCGCCTCCATTAGACGAGTGACCTTCACTTTTACCGCCAACCTTGCGGGAGATGGTGAACTTGGTGGGATCTTTGCCATCCTTGCGAAGCAGATCAGGGAGGAGGCGGCGACGCGCATTGATGAACCAGTTACATATCTGGGAAAACAGGGAGAATTTCTGGCATGAACAGAACTGATGCCGACTGCGTACATGGATGTTTTACTTTAAAAGAAAAAGTCAGACCACTAAAGATGCTCCTTTACATTTTTCTTTGAGGGCCAGCACTGATATAACCGCAGCATTTTGATGAAAGATTAATTTTTTACCCGACAGCTTCAGACACTCAATTACCCGAATCCGTATCTCAACCTCTGCTATTAAAATCACAGGCCTCAGATCATTTTTTAGATCTTGCTATTCAAGATCTAAAAATTGATCTGAGGTCTGTGATTTTAATAGCCGCCTACACATTTTTCTTCTTCATCTACATCTGTGCACGAGGCCTAACTCACCCCCTCTAGTGGTACGGCCTCCCACACAAGAGAGCGACAGACAGAGAGATGAGAGCCCTCAGACAGCTGGCAATAATGAAGGTCTGTGCTCAAATATGCTGAGCCACAGAAAAGCCAGCCAAAAGCATTCCAGTGAACTGACTACATAACAAGAAACTCTGCTGCCGCCTCATGCTGATCTGTAATGCCTTCTCTTGTGCAGGTCTCTGTTTGTGTGTGCCAGTGTGTTGAGAAGGAAAGAGGAAATGTGTACCACTGATGCAATGAACTGAAAAGGGAAGGCTGGGAAAAAGTGTAGCGATACTATCTGATTATTGTTTTGCTTTCGCTTGTTCACTGTGTTGATTAAAAAGCTGGTTACAAGTGTTGATAAAAATTAGTATTACTTGTGTAAAATTAAAATAGCACAAGAGCATGCCATCACGTGAAGGCATTGTGACTGCAGTTCAAGCACCTTTGTTGTGTGCAGCATCAGACTTTGTGATAAAAGACGACAAAATTTAGTCTGGTGTGCAGGTCATGGTCAGCCTTCTGTGCTACAACAAGAAGAAGAATTTAATGATACGTTCCCACCTGCTTGAGGACTTCACAAATATAAATACTAAATCATTACGTTCAGTATCAAAGCCTAATAAAATCTAAAGCATTAAAATTAACTTAAACAAACGGAAAAGACAGTGAGAAAATGTTCATCACAAACAAGATGAATTTCTACCACCAGAATGCAGAAACAGTGTGTACCCACAAGTGTCATTTCCCCTGGCAAGTACAGAGTGCGTCTGGAAAAACAAACAAATAAATAAAAATCTGCTCCTCACCTGCAGCACAGAGAGGTTGGTCTGGCCTGACAGACTGAGTTTCTCCTGCTCTGACGGGTAGGCGTTGAAGCGGTGCTCGTACAGCCAGTTCCGCAGAATCTGCACCGCCTCCTTGGGCAGGTTGCCGCGGCGACGGCGCTTCCCAAAGAGCCCTCTTCCTGACAGGTCGAGCGGGGAGCCGTCATCGCTGTCCGACACGGCCGAGGAGTGCTCCTGCTCCGTGCGATGCTCTTCATCTAGAGCTGAGGAAGGGGAGGAGAGCTGTCAGTCATGTTCACCATTTAGCCAGCCTGTTTACATCAAATCTGCTAGTTAACTGATATAAAGAGTTCTTTTATTTATTTATTTATTTTTTTTTAAGTGCACCCTTATCTTGCCATGTATAAAGTGTGAAGAAGGCTATACACTTGCAGAAAGGGGTTTGGCTTGATCCACTTTTTTTTTTTCTGCACAAAATGAAACCTCAACTACTTTTTTTGTTTTTTTTGTTTTCACAATACTAGGAGCCACATGATCAGAGACTGGTCAGCACAATCAAGAAATGGTTTACACCGACTAAGCACTTAGCAGTGAACAAGTGCACAAACCTCACCAGTTACTTTTAACCTCCTATTTTTTACCCAATTTAAAGTGAGGTTCGCGAAAGCTTCGTGGGCAGAACGTGTTTAAACACTGGCTTTGTGGTTTGGACTTTGTTGTGGGGTTTTTGTCAGTCTACGGTTGGCCACTGGAGAGAAATGGAGAGAGAAATCCCCTCAAAATGGAGCATGCCTGATCCCAGGGGTGGGCCACAGAATGCAGTAAATGTCTTTCTCTGGGGCTGGCTGAAACCTGACCCCCGGGGCAGCGCCTGTCTTCACAAAGAAGATTGTGTGTATATCAACATCACAGTAGCCAGTGGCCCAGGAACCTATTGACCATGCAAAAGGAGGCCGTTTTCACCTCATGCTAGTTCGGCTGACGACTGCTGCATTCCTCGACAACAAGGGAAGTCCTAAACCAAGTTAGAAAAGTAGGGGGAAAACTAAAAACATAAAATTACAAAATCCGTGCATTTCCCCAATTTCTGTGAATGAGCCAAATTCCCCTTGCACCTAAAACTATATGTTACAGTAGGGCCAGGCATTATTAATTGTCAACTTTTAGTGGAACCATATCATGATAGTCATGTCACGATTCATAATTAATTTGTCCCAATTAATGATTCTTTGCAAACCAAGTACAAACCACTCACTAAAGTATTAGTTTGTCAAGAGTCTGATGTAATGCAATAGAAGGTCCATTGCACTGAACATCACTTTGATTGTCAATGTGAGTTTGCATACATTTGCCAAAACATTCCTATTAATATCCTCTATATCTATTAATATATAGATTGTAGTCATACCACCCAGCTCTATGTTAACACTCTTCAGAGAATCGAGTAAAATGTCAACAATTTATGGGTTAAATTAAGTCTAATTTGGTCTGCCTGGGTCTAAAAATACTCCACAAAATTAGCATCCATGCTTTAGCCACACTCATGCTTGACAGACATCTTTACTTCTAATAACAGTGTCTGTGAGAGAAAAGATGTGGCCCACAACACAGTCGCATTCCGTCAACTCCAATTGGTTCATTGGATGGCCAAATATGTGTCATTATCTACACCCATTCAGTGTGGGATTGACTTCGTTAATAAAAACATCCAAGACAGATGTTAGCAATATGTCACATCAGCTACAAGTAACATCTCACAGGCAGTCAAACTCTTTGTTTACAACGTGTCTCCTCTCTACCTACATACAAGTTGGTAAATGTGTGCTCTGGGAAAGTGCTTCAATGCCTTGTATATTCTTTGAAAATGAGGCCAAATGGGCCTCAGAGCAAAAGCTCAACAGTGAACTAAACTTCACAACACGCTCACACCGAGGTAACAATTTGAATCTGACCGTTAGTAACGCCAGTCCACTACACATCAACTTTTGAGACCAGCTCGCTTTGTCAAAGAGATAGCGTCATACTCAAGAGTGAAATACAGTAAAAAGCCACTCGAATGATGCAGAAAGTGACATTCAAACAAGACAAACCGAGGAGCTACTCGGTAAATTAGCCATCTGGAGCGCACAAAGGCAGGCATGAAAGCACAGCCTCCCGCATGTCACTCCGCCAGATGGACACCATGCCTGCCTCCAGAGATAACTAGCTGGCTAGCTGTCCCTCCAAATTTAAACACAAACACACGCTGCATTTGCTCGCAACAAAAAGCCCGCATACCAGGCAAAACCAACAGCAAAGACACGGCAGGCTCGCAGACAGAGACTTTGTGGGATACAAACGTGCACGGCAGTGATAAAAACACGACGCGAGTGCCGCTCACCTCGTTTGAATGCTTTCATTCTTTGTTGCTTGAAAACACGCAGCTGTCCAAGTTGCTTGCTGTACAAAGCGTGCCCGGGAGCCAAGCGATGGTTGACACAACGGCACTTTCTTTCAAGAAGCTGAAGGTGTTGCGCTTTATCACCGACTTAAATGCGTCGCTTCTGGGGTTCTGCCGCACGAAAAGGTTTCACCCGAGACTCCGTTTCCATCGCACTCCTCGCTTTCTGCCAATGTTTTCTGTTTTGTGTCCCTTGTTCCTTTTACCTGCACGTAGCAGCGCCAGCTCTTTGCCAATCTTGACAGTCGCCGCCGAAATGATCCCGCCTCATCAACAGCTGTCAGCCAATCACGGACCTCTATTACGCCTCCTGGGCTGTCGTTAGCCAATCACGGCGCTTCGCTAGACAGCAGACAGGCTCCGTGTCATTGTGACTGACGGGAGAACCATTTCATTCAAAGTATAGCGCAGTCATTGAAACAATCTTATTTTCGCGACACGTTTTATCTACACAAACCAATGTATGCATAGCAACGTAGCAATATTTTTTAAACCAATGTGGTCCTTTTTATTCGTGTGTGCGGGAGACAGCTACATAGCGTGGAAAGGCTTTACGTAACGTAGAGCAAAATGTTACATAAATCAAACGTCGAAAGCGTCTACTGGTGACCGCATTTGGCCAGTTCATAATATAATTAACCAAGTAATTTCGACTCACATTGTCTTGAGTCATTTCTGGTGTGACATGTAGACATTAATTCTACAGTTTGTTTGACTGCATGCTTGTGAGTGTAAGGCATGTTGCAGAGGTGTTGGGGATGCTTTGATTCCCCAGGCCAAACGAGCGGGAGTTCAGACTTAAAAAATGACTTACCGCAAGATAGCGCCATACAAAACTGCAATCTGCCTGTTGTAAACATTTAAATGCAGACCATAATCTTTATGTGTCCACATATTGTGTCACCGTTCCTGCTCTGAGGCTGGGAAGGGGAGGGCCAAGCAAAAAAAAAAAAAGTCCATATGGTTAACACAGATTTGAAGTTATAATTCAAATCTAGCAGGCTTTGAAAACAATAACAATTTGCAGTATGGTCTCTCTAAAAATAGTCTTTCAAAGAAAAATGACAGCCACAAACTGAATCATCTTGTCCTTAAAAGCCATCAAACAGCTACAAAACAGTAAGCAAATACAGCCATGACGAACTTTTTGAGAAAGTATTGTGTGCATTTTATTGAATGTTACGTCTCTCCATTATACATTTGAACAACCTTGAAATAGTATAAATAGATCTACAGCATTGTAAAAGATGAACATTTTCAGTCTGGTTTTGTTCTTATTTACAGAGGACGACTTTAAGAAGCACAGGGGGAGAAATGCAAGGTTATTAGTTTCATCTTAATATCAAAGAACCCTTTTACTCAGTATTGCACATTATACTTTAAATGTTACCAGAGTATAGTGACAATAATCTAGCTAAATCTCATTTTATGAACAACACTCGCTCACAACTTTGCCTCCAACAATACAACCCTTTTATACTAAACCCCACAAACCCTGACATACACACAGCCTATAGAGTATTAATATTGAACATATCCTAGTCTTTAAAATATGTGCTTGCTTCATAAAATATTTGTTCTAGTATTTTTACAGATACTTTTTGCTATATCATATCTCTTGTGGTAAGAGCATAGGTTCTACCCCTCATCCTTTTTCCCAGTTTTATGCCCGACTCAGTGGAACAAAGCAGAGATGCTAGTGAGCTTGTTTTTTTGGCAAGCAGGCCCGTGGACTACTGTATGGGAGTGTATTCACTGGTTTCCAAACTGAGATATACTCTCTTACTGGGATTAAACTGTTTCTCTTTGTCTGTCTTTTGTACCCTCCACTGATCAAACTTTTTGTTTCTCAGTCCTGGAATGCAGAAAAAGTGGCAAACACATAAAATGATCTTAAAGGGTAGCTAAATGTTATATAATGTGCAATGACGTCAAACCCATTTTTAGAGAAAAAAAAAATACATTGGTATCACAGACTTTTGACCACATCCGCATTGTAAGTGATACATTTTACTTCCTCTTGCTTAACATGTAAACTATTGCTTTTTTCTCATTTATGGATGACACCAACTTCACTACTGTTTACTGGTTGAAGGAGGCACATTAAAGAGTGCAGCAAGTGTTGAGAAAACCAGAGGACTTCCCAAAAAGCATTTCCAAAACAGACTGCTGCTTAAGCAAATGCTGATAGTATGACAGTTTTGACTTTAAAGGGCCAAATCCATCAAACCTACACAGGGACCATTATCACACCCAAAACAATGGCTTTACAGCCACAACCCCCCCCCAAAGTGCAGCTGTTTGGATCATGGATAACCAACCCTACCCAGGAAATGGACCTAGGTGTGTCCCAGTGATATCTGTGTGTATTGGAAAAAACAATGTTTAAATGTATGAGCTGAGCTCCCGTTTCTCTCTTTAAGTATGTCACCGACATCTCTTGGCATTTTACACATCCACGTTTTAGCGGACTGGAAAAGCACTGCCTTTCATTATGTGATGGTTAGATGATAGAACAACTTTCCCTGTGTCCTCCCTGCCCCCCTTCCCTCAGCGTATTTGAGATGCCACATGTTCAAGTCAGGCACAGACCTGCGGTTTTGCGTGAGGATGGGTGACAGCAGGGTTTGGGCCTGAAAATGTGGCAAATGGGGAAAAAAAAATAGAAGTGATATGTTATGAAATTGTTTTTAAATGTTAAAAATATCCTGGCAGTGGTTGTGGTATGGGGAAGAGATTTAAATCTAGCCTGTTTACTTTTTAATTCTTAAGACTGAATATTCAATATCCAGGACATAGAGATCATCAAAAATGAGCCAATAACAATCTGTCTGAAATGTGTGGAAAACTGGGAGACACCTATATTAACATCACATAGATTATTTCAGGAAAACAACTTGTCAGACATATAACTTTTTCCTGGCAGTCAGAATCAAATCAAGCCAGACGTGTGAGTTCGAGTCACACAAAAGGCCTTCAGGTGCTAACGACGCCATCCACCCCAGTCAAATGGAGGGGGGCATTGACAGCAACCAGGGAACAGGCTATTGACACCCCTGAGCCATTTTTCTTGCTGAGAGTCGTCCCCAACAGGCAAACACAACAGGCAAACAAAGGCCCACCATCAAGAGAAAGCTCTTGCCAAGATAGAGAATGAATGGTGGTCATCAGGATTTTCCAATTCAAAGCCCCAGGCTGCATTTTTGGGTCACAGTGGGTGAGAAAGAGGCATTGCAGCAGCCAAAGCAATGGAGTGAAGCTGCAATAATTTAACATAACTAATTAGGAAGGGAATTTATTTGCTTACCATTTGGAAGTAACCAAATGTGAGTGGAAGACAGGCAAACAACTGCGGTTGATATAAGGCATGTCGGGGATTAACTTTGTGGTTGGATATGTACTTCTAGGGTGAAATCCTGAAATGTGTCTAGATGAATAACTCATACCAAGAGGTCTTGTTTCAGACATCTTTGTTTTGGTAAATTGCTTCAAATGTGACAGGAGAGTCTTTAAATATGTGTAATCCACACAGTGTGTCACTTAATGCAAAACAGGGCAGGGCTGAATGTGGTCTTATAATGTGAATGCCTTTCCATTGTGTGTATACAGTACACTATAATGCGCTGTATCTTGGATTGGAAATTAGCCACTGTTGCCCTCTAGAGGCCGGGAATGAAACTTGTCAAGATGTGAGTTTCCAGGCTGAGCAAGGGGAGGGTCCTGGTCCTGAATGCTGAAAAACAATCACCCAGTATTGTTGCAGTGATGGGCAGGTCTGGTTAAGCTTCCGGGCATGTGCATATCAAAACGTTAAACCTGTAATACAGTCCACTCCATTTCATTTCACAGTAAGCGCTGTTAATGTTGAGCTCCCTGCTGCTTACATTTAAATACATGAGATGAATTTGAAACAGTGAATTCATCTTTGGCTTATGCAGTCTTCCATGAAAAAAAAAGCAAGCAGCATTTAATAATAACAAATGATGAAAACACAATGACTAATGTATGTAATGCTTTAATTAAATATTTCTTCTTTGAATAAAAAAGTGCAGGTACTTTGGATGATGTTCAATGAGGGGAAACAATAATGGTAATAAAGAACTAAAATTGATTTTGTTGAGTGATGGGAGGCAAAATAAATCAACATGCTTTTGGAAATATAGTATAAAAATAACAGCAAGACACATGCCCTAATGTGTGTCCCCACAAACAATAACACAATATTATCCTGCATACTCATTCTGCTGCATTACTTCAATAAAAGCCCTAGATTCATCTGAGATGTATGAGATGCTAAGTGAGGTTAATAAAAGCACTTAAAGAAGCATTAAACAGACAGATGGGACAAAAATCCTGATAGAAATATTCATGTATCTGCAGTTACAGCACAAACATGAAAAACAAAGTTAATGGAAGAGAGTGAAGCAAAAGAGACTTAAAAAGGAGTTGAAGACTTCTTCCCTACAAAACAAAAAAAAAGTCAGTATTATTGTGGCTACTGACGCTCACTGATCCTCATGCTCGGTCATCATTAATATCAGGATGTGCTTTCATTCAAAACCATTAAGAAACTAAACTTTACAGATTCTCACCAGTGTTTAAAATCTTTTGACACAAACATTTTGAAGGACACACACACACACACACACACACACAAGAGTTAATTGCTAGGAACTATATAAATACCCCTTCAAATCTGACTTTCAATTTCATCATACCAAAAATATTCATAATAAGCAGATCTAAACAGAGTTTTATACAAAACAAAGGATGATTAAGTAAACAAATAAATACAAGGAAGACATACGCACATAGGTGTGAGTTTGTTGTGTGTGAGAGTACAGTGGATGCAGTGTGCGCAGTGTGTGTTTGTGTGATGGCCACAAGGTGGTGTTGTGCAAAGCTACAAGATGGCCAATGATCTGGGAAGAGAGGAGGACGATGGGAGACAGAAGAGCATTAATGTTTGCCTTCTGCCCACTTAATAGATCTTATAGCCAAGATAGAGGAACGTTTAAAACAGTCTTCATATAGATTCTTTAGGATATAATCGTAATAATAATAATAATACCTTCATTAACAATTTTATGATATCAAGAGTAGTAACAAGAAATGACAAAGTTCATCAGCTGAGGTTTTCAATGGCAGCCTCAAATGAGGAGTCTCCTGCTTCGTAGTCTGTTGAGTCCACAAAAGATCAATTTTTCATTTTCGGGTTTGTTAAATGAGTGTTTGATGCCACCAGGACCAGCCTATAACTGTATGAGTGTGTCAGAAATGCCAAAATCCACCCCCACCCCAATCTCTAGGAATTTGATCTATCCACCCCCCACCCCAATCCCTCTCTACTCAGAGTTGCTCATTTGCATTGCAAAAGTTTCTCTCTCCTTCTTCCAGGTATTTCAGTGGCACTTATCTGTCCTTTGATCCGACCCTATATCCTTCCCTCTCTCTGTCTCTCTCAGAGGCGAGTCTGGGCCTCAGGGACATAGATTTCGATGCTGTCTGCGCTCTCTGTGGCGGAGTTCTGGCGAAATGAGGCCGCCTTTTTAGCAGCCAGCAGACGCTTGCGAGCCTCTTGTCTCTGCTTCTCTGCCGAGGCCGAAGAAGAGGTGGATGAGGAGTCAGCACTCTTCTCGCGGCTCAGCAACGGTCGTCCCTTACCGGGCTTTTTTGAAGCTGGAGGGGCCGCCTTGTCCTCTTCCTGTAGTGTTGGAGTGATGAAACATGACAGACAGAAGAGGAGAGAGAGAGAGAGAGAGAGAGAGAGAGAGAGAGAGAGAGAGAGAGAGAGAGAGAAAAGACAGATACGAGGACAGTGAGAGAATGTAATATGGAAACTGTTTGCAAGACGTTCTATTTGTTTAGGCAGGTTTGGCAGACAGGACTTTGACAAAGACATTATGCCAGTGCTGATTGTTTTTGTTAAAGCTTGAAATAACGTTTAGTGATTTTAGGTGATAAACAGAAGTACACAGACGGATAGACAACTGGTAAAAATAGGCAAACATTGAGGAAAAACAGTCATTTATATGACAATTTTCAAAGACATGAAATGGTAACATGAATTGATGGGCATATTGGATCAAACTTAAAGCACAATAAAAAGGATCACAAGACACACAGTCAATGCATTTGCATTGCATTGCAACATAAAGCAAGAACACATCAGCTATAGCAGTTAAAAGATCCATAAACTTAAAACACGCACACACACTCAAATATACAAAGACACACCACAGACGAGAGAGAGAGACAGAACTAGAAACAATGACAAAGACACACAAGCAAAGACATTTAAGCAGAGAAGGATCAACAGCAAGACTGCATTCGGTCACATGAGCCAGTGCATCTTAGCCATGCTCCACTGCAACACACACATACACATCAGTAAGCGACACATGCATGCTCAAAGCAGGGCTTTACATTTAAAAACACACCAACGACAGCCCTCTTTGAGATGAAGTTTTCCATGCATGCCTAAAGGGATCTCTCTGGCCCCTTTGTATTGGACAGGGAGGCCCTGTTAAGAGTTCATCCCACGCAGGGGACAGGGGAAGTCGAAACGGGAGGTAAAAAAGAGTGGGAGAAATGGTGGTGGTGGTGGGAGGAGAGAGGCCGGTTTCGGCGGCTTTCCTACCCCAGCCAGGGCACTGGGCAGCAGGGGTGGGAAGTACCTTCCGCTCAGGGGGCGACTGGGCAGCCGCAGATGGCACGGGCTGCCAGTCATTGGACTTGAGATGGTAGAGCTCATCAAACTTGAGGCTGATGTCCTCGATGGAGAGCTGCAGCAGGTCCCAGAAACCAGCCAGGTCCTGGGCTGTGGGCCGTGGGTTGGCATTCACATTCTGACCAAAAGAGGAAGAGGGGGATGACAATGAACAAACAATCGATGAATGATGAGGAGAGAGGACACAGTCAATGTTGTAGTGTAGGATGTATGAAATACAGTATATTAGAGGACAAACAGCATCAGAGGGTAGGGAAAAAGGTTATGAATTAATTTCACATAAGCCAGCATGTAGTGAAAACTAATGCCTCATCTAATGCCTAATCTTTGAAACTGAAAAGTAAAAATACCCATGGACTTTCATTCTGCTGTTTCTATTTGTTGGGTTTGGTGTAGGTTGTCCGTTTTGTCCAGCATTACAACCAGCTGTGAATCAACTGGTCAGAGCCCATTAACCCACTACACGTCTCTTTTACTTCTTGTTATGGGCTACCGCATGTTGCTTATCTTTCAGTGTGCGTTCTGTTCTGGTATGAAAATGACATTTAACACTCAGCACGTGGGCTGTGGTCTCTGACCAATTAGCTTTTAAATGGGTGTTAGAAATTACTGAGTCTACTTTCAATGCATCCTTGGTCTTCAGCACCAGAGATGGATCAGGTAAATGATATAAACGAATACAAAAACAAGTCACCCAATACATAAAATTCTACTCACCTTTATTTGAGAAGATTTGGTGCGTAAAAACTAGCCTATGTTTCTAAAAATAAGTAATAATTTCTAAAATGTGACCCTCTAAGCCAATCACCTGCCAACTCCTGTATATAAAATAACATGACTTCCATTTTCCTCCATGCTCCAGGCCACTAGGCTGAAACGTTAGCATGTTTTGTTGACATGGCCAAAATGAATTGGTGAAATTGAGATTAGTCAACTTTGTCCTGAAGATCTGTGTGTGTGCTACCTTTTAACCTTTGGGTATTCATAGTTGGAACTATATGACTTTTGTGAGTCACCACCACCACCCGTCCCAGTTTTTTGGTGGTCCTGGTTTGAAAATGGTGCCATTTCTTCAAATTCATTCTGCTATGTAAAGAGATTGGTGCCACCACAGAAAGAGAAGCCAAAATCAGGCTAAAATTATTCTCTGCAGTACCTCCTGACTGCTTGGCTAGACAGCACTGACCGTTTCAAATGAGCACTGCTTTCATCTTGATGTAAATAAATTGCGTCAAAATGTCACAGCAGAATTGTGTATTTTTCTCTTACGACTTGTGTGCACCTTATATATTACTTGTTTATATTGTCTATCTATTCTCAAGGGCATTTTCTGCCTTTATTAGATAAAATTGTATTAGGTAGTTGACAGTAGAGAGATGAAGCAAACAAGTGGAGAGAGATAGGAAACGACATGCAACAAAATTCCCCGGGCCAGACTCAAACCAGGGATGTTGCAGTTCATGGTCAGCGCCTCACACCCCCAGTCCATCAGGGCGCCCAGACGAAAGGCATTTACTGGCTTATTACTGTGCTACTCCTCTGCACTGCATTACTTGCATGCTGTGCTTGGCATCAAGTGTTGCCCTTACCATATTCATCACTAGAGGGAGCCATGATACAGCTTAATTCTTTTGTCAAGCTGAACTTCAGACCAAAATAAAAGGATCGCAACAGGGCTTTATCCTTTTCAGTAACATAAACTACTGAAAATGCTACGAATGCTTCAACATGGCCAAGTAAAATAAACCTGTATGTTGAGCCAGAGAAATACAGAGGAACGTTTTTGACAATGTCAACAAAAAGAAATGCGATCATTCAGGATCCAGTGTCACATGAAGATTAAAAGTAACAGACTTAACCCCCCACTTGTTCACATACAGCTGCCTCTGTTTGCCGTTTGTGCAAAGCCTGCACATATTGGCAAACAGATATGAAGTGAAGCCTGCTCTGACTTCTTTTCCTCTGACAGTGGACTGGCTTTTGTTTGTGCAGGCTCCACTCTATTCTTTATGTCGAAGCAGCTGCATTCACTGCTGTGATGTCCAGACATTTTGGGCAAAACACATGTGCTACGTTGCCATCATGCTATAACCTGTGAAGTCCAGGAAACAGCAGAGCGATTATTGCAATTATTGCTTATGATCATGTTCCTAACTGAGTCAATGTAAAAAGCTACTTGGCAGAAGATACACCTAGCAGCTTTTATGGAGAGCTACCCAATATACATAGTGCAAAATAATAATACAAGATTATTAAATAATAAATTAAATTAAATTAATAAATTACACACTGATACAGATTAGAAGGCTTCACCAGTCAGGAGACGGTACATGGCACAGTGATATCAGTGCATATGAAGCATTCATTGTTGATTTGCTTAACTAAGGCTAAATCATTTCTTCACAGTGACACTTCTTTTGTGTAAATAGCCCAGTAAAGTAAGGCTTGAAGTAGACAGTTGATGTGAGCATGTGATTTGGTTTTCTGCATCCTCTTGTGATGTGTCCTGTGGTGGGTTTCTTGGTACCTGACCCGAGCATGATGGACCCTGACAAAGTATCAGGCTTCGTGTCTGGATTGGGAAATTTTGTTAAGTACAGCTTTGGACTCGGTTTGGTTACCTTCAAACATAATCTATTTAGAAATGTCTCTCTCACTCTCTCTTTCGACGATGAAGGCTTCTTAAGACCATTATGACATTGTATAATGCTTAATTGTACCTGTTGCAAGTTTGTTGCATATTTGAGGTAAAACAAATTTAAAACAGGATTAGTCATGTCATGTGCTGGTGGTTGGCTACAATTTGTATAATGCCATTTCCAGTAAAACACGTCACCTGAGAGGAATGGCTTATTGGCTTATTATAAGCTCCTTGTATTTTGTGCCTTATTCTGTGCAGGCCTAATATGCTGTGTATCATTGCAGTTTCCACATTAGTCAGTTCTCTTTTGTGTGAAAGCCTTTATGTGCATCGATATCTTGCAGAAGATAGAACAACCAAAATGTAACATTGGTATTAACCCGGATGTGACTCTCAGTTTCACTCTCGAGCTGTAGAGTGGAAGGCTATATACACACCAAGTTTTGTTCACACAGTCCCCGGAACTGCTGGAACTTCTGGGATATTAGGAGCTGGGCACTTCCTACTGCACTGCGAACCTTCCCCAGCACTGAAGAGAGAACAAAAATCAACACACATGAATCAGCCAGTCTTTTCTGCTATAGGTAGAAAACATGGCATAGACACCAAGACCTGCCTATATCAAAGATGCATAGCTTACTGCAGGTATCTAGACATTTAGGTGTGCCTTGCAATGCATTGCCAAACCCACTCCACAGGGTGGCATGAAGAGGATTACAGTGTATTGGACAATGTTATCTTCTTTAATGGCATCTAGGCTTATATAGATACTCTAGCCGGTCTGTCAGTGGTCACTATGCTAGTCTGTTGCTGTGTCAAAACTAGGACAAACATCTGCCCTGACAAAACTTGGACTCCTATCTGATCACTGGATCGCAAAGTTATGGCAATGTGATTACAGTGTGGTGAGACCCAGCTCTGGTGTACAGATTTGCATCAGCTTTAACACTGACTACTTTACTGTAAAATGTCACACACACACATTCATTTTTGAAAAAAAACATATAAAACACATGGACTCACAAAGACACACAGCGTCTTGTTCATACATTGATCCAGTGCTTCTGATATGAACTGAGCATCCAAAGCCTTCCTACTGTTTGTTTGTTTGTGTGTACACAGTGTGTATGTGTGTGTGTGCTCACTGCTGATGTTGAAGCACTAATCTAATCTGGAGGTTTAATCAGTTCCAGAGAAGATTTGTGTAATTCTGTGGATTACAGGCCTGCTTGTGTGTGGTAACCCCAGGTATTACCGCCTCATCCCCTCCATGCTGTGTATGTCTGATAGAGTGATTGTAGGTCCTGAGGCAGAACCCTATAACCGGTCATAGGGGAGAAGTGCCTCAGACAGCGACAGACCTCTGGAAGAGCCTCAAGATGCAGGGTTCATTCAGAGGGCCTGCACATGTTTGACTTCAGCAATGCTTTGACTGTCTATTTGGGTTTGTTCTGCCATTTCTGGGCCAAATAACTTAGCTTAATTTAGGAGATGGACATTAATTATGGTAACCCAATAGTAAACCTTTAAAATGTAATTGGATATTATCAGTGGAATAGAAACAGAGCCTACCATTACTATTTTTGTATCTCTAGTAGCTAATGAAACACATCTTTATCCCTTATCTTTATTCCCTTGCATGAGTATTTTGGTAAGGGAACAAAAAGGACTGGATTGTGCAACGATCACCACAGTGTGCAAGCTGGCCAGAAAACTTTGTCGCAGCCTTGTTCACCACCTCACAATATAATCGAGCCTGGAGTTGGAAACTTGGGAGGCATAGAGGCAATTTAACCAAAAGACCTGGAGTTCTAGCGAGTACCCTAGCAGTCTTACCCTCTTCTGAGAGCTGGTTGTCTTTGGTCTCCTGCTCCATCTGCTGGCACCAGCCTTCCATGCGTCCTGTCTCAGCCTGCAGCAGCTTCAGGAACCAGTGGCCGTCTCTCCTACACAGCGTTCCCCCTCCTCCACTCTGGGGAACACTGCTGTTACTCCCATTGCCACTCTCCAGCCAAGGGTCTGGTGGTGGTAGAGAGGAGGGGTCCAGCGCCGGGTCCAGACTTTCTGAAAAGGAGGAAGAGCTACTTCGTGTGGTGGAGCGGTTGAGGATCTGCCTGGGCGGTGGGGGTGAAGAGGTGTCACCAGTAGTGTCTCCGTTGTCTAAATAGTCCTGTCCAGGAGGGGAGCTCATGGATTGGCTGGCACTATTGACCATGACTTTTTTCTCAGAGTGTTTGGCGTTATTGGTATGGGAGATGACAGGGATGTCCTGCGTGTCTGAGTCCGTTTCTTGTTTTGAGGCCATGCTACTGGAGCGACTGAGCCTGAAACAAACAGGGTGAGACTCACTGTTATGGATGGGCCTTTTCAATAGAACAACAACTTTGTCCACTGTTACGTGCACAACAGTGGACAAAAAAACCCAATAAATTGTTCAAGAATGATGTCTCCATTCCTGGAACAAACATGCAATGCTTAGTTTCGACACCGAGTCACATCTACTGGACAACATAGATATAAATGAACATCGATCCGAGACTAGACTTTGTAGTGTAATAGAGCACCCAGACGGGCACCAAGTGATCTCTCATCACTGGGAGTCTAGCTTCTTGTTTTCATATGGCGAATGGAAGAACCGGCTGAACACGAATGCTGTCTGACTCAACATTATTTCCATTTCCTGTTATCACTCGGGAAACTCTTACAAGTGGTGATTCAGTCTGATAATGAAATATTCTGAGTGCTTGATTGAAGAATATTAACCAATATCAGAGGAGGACAAGAACAGCAAAAGGCTGGAAAAGCACAGGGTAAGCCATATTTTGGTAATTGAAAAAAATGTGTGTACAAAATGAAGAAAAAAGGTAGGAAGGACAATGTACAAATAAACAGAGGAACTCTTGTTCAGCTGGTTATGTTAAAAAAATATCAGTCAGGACTCAGAACAGCTGCTTCATACAAAATACTAAATGCAGCATGCAAAAGTAAGAAAATACAGGAGGAAGGCATGAGGCGTCCCAGAACTTCCTGGCATTCAAAACACCATGAGCACAGAATGCAAACTACGCTGTAATAATCTAGAAAAGCAACTCAAATGTACAGCAAGCGGAGACAAGTTTAAATAGTAAATGCTCATGCCATAAATCTGCTTTAACACCACCAATACAACACACAAACTATTTTCAGACCAAAAACTGACATTCACATTACTTTCACATCTAAATAAGCTTCTGTAAAGGGAAAGAATAGTCAGAGCAGTGTGTGTGGCTATAATATAAATTCCTCACGTTGTTACAAGGACAGGAAGAGGACTTACTGCCACCCGTCCTCCACCTGTACTCCAATTGACTGAAATCTGGCCAATGGCGGGGTCTCCTCTCGGGGAACTTCCTGAATACAGTCAACCTTAGGACAAATAAACAGTCACATTTAAAAAAAACACATAATCAGTGACCAAGTCAAAACATTAACTCAGAAACAGAAATTTTGGCATGAATGATTTCATAGACCCCTAATCAATGACTTCTAGTTAGCTTAAGTACAGCTGTGCAGCGTTTTTAATTTTCCAAGTGATAAACCCCAAATCAACAGGAGAAAGAAACTGAAAGATCCAGAGAAAATCCATACAATTTTGTGTTTGGTTTTCAATTAAGTGTCACGTTTACTGGTTACACTGACTGAGTTCTGTTAATGTGCGGGTCTGGAAAATGGAGAAAAGGGCTGATATTTCAGCACATATTGAACAGGAAGTTATGGTTGAGGGGGCAAATTTTTTGCCTTCTATACTACAGTATATAGCCAGCTCTAATGATAGAGGGATGTTCACCCTAATGAGACCTTTAGCTTGCAAGCACATACTCAGACATAGCCATACACCACAGAGGATTAGTGTTAAAAATGAGCTTTTTCCTGGATTCAAGCTCTACTTCAGAAAACACTGTGATTAGGGATCTGTCTTGACTGTGTTAATATGTGGTAACTGATTGAGCCCCAGATAGTGCAACAGTCCCATCGCCTACCTGTATGCCAATGGAGGACAGTTTCCGCCTGGGTACTGGTGCCACTAGGGGCTCCTCTGCCTGTAGATTCCCTTTATTTAATCCTGATTTCAGGGATTCATGCTGGACTACTGAGTCACTTGTCCCAGTGGAAGCATTAGTGGTGGTGGTGATGGTGGCGATTGGCTCTCTCGGGGTGGCAATGGGAGTGGGGATGATGTGTGGAGGGCGGGGAATACCCCGGGCCAGGCTGTTGGCACGGGTGCTGTCAAGGCTGTCAGAGGAGTTGCTGTGAGCGTGGCTTGACTGGCTGTTGACCTCTGACCTCCGGTCGTGCTGGTCCAAATAGTTGTCCTGGGCCGACTCAGTGCTGCTCTGTACGGTCACAGAGATGTAGGGCTTGGAGGTTGTACGGGGCGGCACTGGCGGAGGAGCAGCCTTCTTACAGGTGGTTATGCATGTAGATACTGAAGGAGAAAAGTGGAGGGACACAAGAGGAAAAAGACAGGAGAAAGAGAGAAAGTAGTTAAAAAAAGGATTACAAATGACAGAGGTAAAGACAAATCTGTGTGGCCTGATCACGTCTAGGCAGAGTGGACTTTAAACAACAATGAACCAATTACAGAAAATAGAAGTAGTACTGAAAACAGCTTGAAGCATCGCCCTAATTGCTTGTCAGCATAACTCCAAGAATTGACTAACACGTTTTCTCAGCATGTCCAGAGAAGAACGCTTCTTACTGTAACATGGATACACAGGAGGGACATTTTTGCATGAAAGCTGGAACACCAGCAGAATCAGGGAAGCGTCCCGTAGAATGGCAGGACACTGAACAAACATACAGTTACATGCAGGTGACTAAGTTAATCACACACACTTCAAAGCCTTGATCATGAGACAGGTGATGAAATCAGTAAAGCAATTTGTTGACCATGTGACTCTTAAGACCGAATATGGTTGAGACGTTGAAGGAGGACATTTATTTACACCACTCCCTAATGTCCTCCATCTATTAAGGCGATAATAGAGAGGTGCATTAACCAGAGAGAGAAAAGGGCAAGAAACCACTCCGACAGATCTGTCTAGTATGAGCAACATTATACTGAATGACATGAACTTGCATAGTTAACTCTTGTAAAAGCAAAGATGTTCTCTCCCATTCTCACCAGTGACTGAATGACTGTTGTTAAAAGTGCCTGGTCGGATATACTTGAAACTATCTGACACCAATGATAAATGAGGAGCCAACAAAAACTGATGTAACTGGCAAACAACAAAGAAAGTACTAAGCTTTGTTAATGCTGGACTATTTTACACTGCTTAGTTTCATGGTCACATGGTAGCATATATACAGGGTTAAAAATAACTTTTATGTGGGCTTACAAACATGAAATCCACACAGCACGAGTCCAGCACTCAACCACAAAAAAAGACTGAAACATCTCCCTTCATAGCTCCGTCCTCTGCATTATTTCACTACCAGTAGAGCCACTCATTCACTTATCTTATCCATCAACCAAATCAACCGTTCATGGCTGACTGGTCAGTGGATGCTTTCCCTTACTGAACTGTGTCAGTGAGAGAAGAAAGAACGGCCTGTCTGTGAGCAGGAATCCACCCAGTGACGTAAACAGCGTATCAGAAGAGATCAAGTTAATGGGCTGCAAATAAAAATTGTGCAAAGCAGAGCCAAATTACAACTGTGTGTAGCACAGACACAGACAATCAGACATTGTTCACAGACTTCATTCATCTACACGGTTACAAAATGCAAATAAAAGTACAATTCTCCAAAGACTCCAAAGCTCTTCTGTTGCCTTATAGGAACATTCAAGAAGAGTCTCTGATGCCTTCTATCAAGAGACCACAGAAATCCCCTTATGTTACTTACACAGTAAAGGCAAACTGTGATGCTGGGCCGCTAAAACCTCCAGGTCCAAACAGGGAATTTTCTTGTCACATTATGAACCCTGTGGCTACTATATGATCCCTTAAACAGATGCTTTATTTGACACCACACCGGGAAAAAAAAAAAAAAAAACTGTGGAAAGCTGCACAAGACCACAGAGTACAAAATAGTACAAATGGACTATGTTAACAGCATTGGTTTTCTATTTAAAGACCTGTTATCAAAACAGACTTAACACTCCATTAATTTGTGGCTGCACAGTCTGTATGATGCCTTTGGCATTTTTGCTTACAAACATCAGTTTATGGTGCAGACCACACCATAATCACCATAAACAGTGGGACAGTTAATGCCTTCAATATTAACATCAACTATGCTTCCTTCCACCAGATGGAACTGTGTCAGAAAGCATTTCTAGAGACGGCTGTCAGCGCAGTGCCACCAGATGATGGGTATGAATTTAATTAAATGATTTTCCAATGAAATGACAGGGTGTGTGCCTTGTCACTTACATACAGAACCATAATCTGTATACAAGTGACATATATGGATGGACAAATTCAAAATCTATTTGAAAGTGGTGTTGACCAGTCTGTTGGCCATTTTATTGACTCCGGTAAGTGGGCCCATACCTTTCTGTAAAGCTCAGCCATTGTGTACTAAAAGCTGTTGCACTCAAAGTGTAAAAGCCTGCACAGACTGACACACACAATCACTGGATTTGAGGAATTTGTTTTTGAGTCAAGCTCTCATAAATACAGAGATTGTAATAAATAGTCACAATTTTCTGCAGTGACACCCGGAAGGATTGAATTTCAGATGAGAGGAAACTACATGACAGCATTTGATGACCCTGTGAGGCACTGCATGAAACAAACATTGTTTACGCCTCGTGTGTCGTTTCACTGGATGTTGCGGTCTTGTTGAGTCATCAAGGAATTTTGAAAAAGCCTTGCAGCAAACATGTGAGCAGCTGAGAAAACACTCGAACAAAAAGGTTGTTGTTCCATTGTAATCCACTTCATCTCTGATGTGTATGTAACCTCACCTATCACCAAACTCACATGACCTCACACATATCTTTGTGTCAGATTAAACTCTTGAACTGTGAGTTGAGTTGTCAAACAGCTGTCAGCCAGCTTGTCCAGAGAATCATATCAACCTGAAATGCTGCACCATGACTGGCCCCGAGGTCCTCGTGGTCCTCCTCTGAGAGCTTCTTCAAGAGGAACTAAGTGCTTTTGTGGGTTTGCTCCCTTTTATTTAGGAAAGCATATTATCGCATGATATTTAACCAAAAGATCATCCAGTCCATTTCAGCTGTGCTTAGTCTGGGCTTTCCTTTCACATATAACCCAGAATGACATTGTGCACTGTGCAAAAGTAATGTGGTCATATCGCAACTGCAGACTAGGGCTGTGCAATATGACGATAGAAAAACATCTGTTGTTTCATATTATGCTCAATTGTTTATTTCGTTGTGTCGCAGATCACACTCTTTACAGTGATATTTTTTGTCATTTGGACGCCGCTTTGCGTTCTTTTGCACGGCACGGATGCAGGCAGGAAATTTGCTCGAAGGAAGCACAAACATGGAGGAGAGTGAACGGGGTAATTCCGAAAAGGAGAAGGGCTCCAACCAGACAAGACAAAACGAGGAGCTTGTATCTAAAAGAGGGGCTAATTCTCACATGGACGTGGTTTCTACCAGAAAACTGTAACATTTCTTTCCGGTCCCCACAACAGACTCAAACACCACTAAACTCTTTTACCACCTACGCAAGAATCATGTCAAACAGTACAGCGAGAGTCTAAGGATGAGAGCCACAGAAGTAGTTATTTATCGACTATATAATTCAAAATGTAGCCTGATAAGAAATAGGCCTTTGCACGTGGTAATTTTATTTATTTATATATATATATATATATATATA